>JAOUZG010016694.1:3453851-3495060 GCA_026289955.1 Argiope argentata | reverse complement strand
ACACACACACACACACACACACACACACACACACACACACACACACAATTTCAAGTACAATTTAGATTTAAATATATAGTAACAATAAACATAAAATTTATTTGTAGCGGGATCTTGTTTATCCGTAATGTTTTCATTAATACTTTAATCAAAGCTAATTGCTAAAACCGGTTCCGATATAAAATAGAAATTGCAGACCTCAGTTTATTAACCTTTGACAAAATCCGATATCAAACAATGTGAATAAAATCCAAAGCTTATTCACCCGTAATTAATTTTTTTCATGTTTAGATCCCCCGGGGGGGTGCACCTCGAAATGAGTGGCTTTTGGCATGGTGGTTGTATCTCGCCACCCTATAGGGTACACAAACAGGTAGGGGGTTGGCTCCTCTCATCGATGACAGGACGTACTTCCTACTAGATGGGTTGTCCCATGGCCCGTGGCAGCCCTTAGGGCTCAATCACAGTTACCGCCAGTACTGCTGTTGTGGCGGTCCGGTCATTCAGTTTTTGGTTTATTCCATGTGCTTTCAGGTGGGTTGGAGACTGTGGTATGATTATTCATGTTTAGGCTGATGCACACACCGATTAATCAGTCAATTAAAACATTAAAAAAAGGCCATTTCAATTGCAAGACAATTCAATTGCAAATGGAAGCTGAATTGCAAGAAATTTCCGAAAATTACATAGACAAAAAAAAAAAGAGTATATTTTTACTTCGACGAGCGCTACAAAGCTGGAAAATTGTATATACTGATAAAAGCTATCAGAATTTTAGATTATCTATTTCTGATGTAAATAATCTGATAGGCCCTTGGCACACCACAAAAGAATAAAAAGAAAAGAGAAAGGGGATCAATAGCCAGTGAATGTTCAAAACACTTAAAAACAAAGAAAGCAATAATGCAAGTCAAACGCCTTAATTTCCTGGCTTCAATTCCTTACGCTAATATCATCTATGAAATCTAGAAACCGTCATGTCTCAACTCAGAAATACGTTCGCAGAACTGTTTTCCTGACCTTGAACAGCTGATGGAACACAAGGAAATGGAAACGCACGCAATTCAAACTATTAAAAAGATGTTGCGATTCTTGTATATGATAGACGAGTTCGGAAATACCGCAGCAATGTATACGCAAACGATTTCAGAAGAATCTTTCGATAGCATTATTAAAAAGCCGCATTTTTTTTAGCCGCTGTCATTTGACAAGTGTAAATCCCCTGTGACAGCTAGACTGTTCTTAATAATGATTCACATAGAATCTAGTCCTAATCTAGGTCACGAGCATCGTCCTTTTCTTTTACCCTGAGTGGCCCCTTATTCAAATGATGTGATTCTTACCTTGTTTATAGTAGGTTAAGGCATTGTTAACCCAGAATTAGCTCAACAGGTGGCTGCAGCTGTGCGGTTATTCAAATTAAATTTAGCCACTGAGCTCGTGATTAGTTTCTTTGTTCCATTTGAGCTGTCTCCTAAATAAGCAGCCAAGAAACGCACACGCAAAAACTATCCAATAAAATTTCAGATTTCGGTATCAAAAAACATAGTTGAAAAATCATCAAAGAAAAAGAGTTTGTCAATTTAAATGCTGGATTTCAATATATAAATGCAATTTTCTTTTGTTGATGCTTGGGATAAGTTTGAATAGCTTAGAAAATGAGATTTTATTTATAGTTATAAAGATGATAGAAGTGTAATAACTGTACAATGTAAGCAATTTACTTTCTCATATAAGCAAATACATGATAAATATATTATTTTACTAGTTTATTTTTCGATTAAATCTTTTCGATAAAGTGGAGTTTAAACTGCCTCCGATGTAATGTATTTCTTATCTTAGCTGAACGCTTATTTATTTCATTCGTTTTGCATTTCAATAATGCAGAATTTTATTATTTCATGCAATTGTTTTGAATAGATGATTAAATTTGATAGATTTTAAAATAATTGAATTTAGAATCATTTGAAGGGAATTTTATAAGTGATCTTTTAAACGTGCTTATTTGTTTTCACTTGAATGATTTTGCTATTTGCTTTAAATTATTATATTAATCGAATATGAACAGTAGAGGGGTTCACAAATTTATAAAAAATTCAAATAATTTATTTTATATACTATGCAGATAGTGAATATATTTTTCTTTAGAGGAACAAGGAATTTCATGCTATCATTATAATTATCCAACGACATCTCAAAAAGATGAATCTGAACAAAAATTATTCTACCATCGTCGAGCATCAAATACTACCATTAAAAATGTAATCTGGGAGAAAGCGCTTAATCCTTAGGAGCTTAGAATGCTAAACGAGGGAATATGCGAGATTAACTACAGTTTTCTCTTGTTAAATATCTTCAGGTAGCATTCATTTGAAGGAATCATGCGTGATAATTTTTCATCGTTGAACATTCTTTTTCACACTGTTATTTTTTATGAAAATACTTTTTTGAACTCAGAATAATTTTCACAATTTTAAAATAAAACGACAAAATAATAAACATAAATGACAAATGTATAAATTTCAATCTGGCAATATCACAGGCATATGACGAATTTAAATCCGCATATATCTAATTTCACATTGTTTTACGCTGTATTTTTTCTTCCACAGCATCCACAATAATTTTTTAAAAAAAATAAATTTGGTGTGATTATATTAAAACCGTTTCTCGTGTGTATGAATTTATTCTGTTGTTGTTGTTGTTACTAATGGCACTTGCCATGGACAAGTATCCCCTCTTATACAGCAGTAGATTCAAGCCGAAAGGAGCGTCTCTTGTTTGTTTGTTTTTTTGAATTAGCGCCAGCTAGGGCCAAGAGTACGATTTAGCTACACACTCAACACATTTGCTTACACAGCCCCTTTTTGCAGGGGACACAGTCTCGCATCTCACAGATAGCACACAGAAGAACAACCATGCCCAAACCAGGACTCGAATCCGGGACTCCCAGAACACGAGGAAGTCACGCTACCTCTTTGCCAGAAAGCCGGCATGAACTTATTCTTGGTAGTATAGGCAAATGATTGCAAACACCTTTAATAATTATTGAATATTATAAGTCATTTACCTAATTTTTTATTCAGAATTCGACAATAATCAACAGTTTTGCCATTAAAACACTTTAAAATTAATATAATGAAATAATCTTTAATTTTTTAGATAAGTCAATCAGGACTCAAATATTACATTAACCATGTCTTGTAAAAGATTTTTGTTATCATGTCAGAACATGATGTTGTTTTTGGAATGAGGTTTTTGGCGTCATCAAAATACGTAGTGAAAAATAAAAAAAATTCGTAGGCGAAAAATAATAAACAATTATTATCTGCACGAGCATCTCAAAAAATCAGCTTTTAATAACGTGTCGCCATTGCATTTACAAAAGTTTTGATTTAAAAAAATAAGTTAATTACTACTGCAAATAAAGCCTAGAAAAATTTCATTTTGAGCACGTGATTATATGAAATGAAATAAATAAGAGATGTGATATTTTTTTAAACAATAAATGCGAGACAAAATTTTTTGGATCGTTTGCAATACTAAAATGACTCATTCAATGAAACAAATAAAATGAATAAAAATATAATTTAACTTGCGCGAGCACGTGGTGCTTGGTCGTTCAAGAAATTATGTTCTGACATGATACATTGAAATACACATAGCAGTATTCATTTTATTCTTTTAATTTTTTCAGATGAATTTTTTTATAACTAACCAAATATTTCATATGCCATTTTTCTAAAGTTTATTGAATAAGTTTTCTACACACTTCGTTTCAAGAAAATATGCATACTATATTTATTCAATATTTTCAATAGCATTTTATCAAATAAAAGGAGCTTTGAATAAAACTCATGAAAGAAGTTGCTTAAAACGATTTTCAATAGTTCATAAAATTAATTATTTATATTTTATCAAAAGAAAATAATGTAAACAATTTCAAGGTTGCCAAGGAAGTTAAGTTTTGTCATTTCATTTTAAAACATCTTTCATAATTCCTCTCTAATTATATCTAAGATGACGAAAATTAATACCATTGAAACTCAAAATAAATGAATACACTGTATATGTATATCAACATTGTAACTCATTTCCGAAATTGATAGAATAAACGCAGAGAAAAAGTTTAAAAAGAATTTAAATTACTTTCGGTGGCAATAAAATTAATTTCTTCTGTCCCCCCTTTTCATTTAATGGAAAGGATTACCCAAATTTAATTAAATTCTGCAACATTTAAACTTTAAGCGAGTGAGTTTCTGAAATTTTCTTTCCATTAAAAAAATGGTACCTAAAAGAGTTAGATGTTCGAGTTCCATTATCTTAGACTCAGTAAGTCAGCTGGAAATCATCAGTAATTTAATGTAGTACTATGAGGGGAAAATACTTTCAATTCGATAAAATTTTATGCTGAGCGAATATGAAAAGAAAGCTTTTAAAATTTTTATCCTTTGAGAACACCATGATGAAAATGCTCCGAGATTTTGCTTAGAAATTTTTTGATGCGCTCGGTAATTTATTTTTTATAAGAGAGAGTCTTGGCATTTTTCTTGATGTTTATTAAGAGTAGGTGGTGGTGAATAAAAAGTCAAAGTAATAATGGAAAATTCTTTTTATACAAAGTATTCATGAAACGAAATTGGAAATGCTGAATTATTACTACTTTCCCTTAAGGTTGCTGTTTAAGTTCGGAGAACAACTATTGAAAAAATTATTTTTACAGCGCAAAATTGCTAAAATAGCTTAAAAAGGTTTAATTTAATGCATTTATACGAAAAAGCATGCATACGACAGCAAGTTTTTAGAAAAGAAATGGATTAATTCAATTTGTATAAAATGAAATAAAAATATTTCAGCAAAATATTATTGTTGAGAAAAACAACATCAATAAAAAATTAATGAAATATTTTATTTTTATTTCACATACATATCGCCCGAATAGATAGATATTATGGACTACAAAATAAAAATTATTTTAATAAATAAAGATTTTATGAGCATTTTAAGATGTCGTTAATGTTTTTTTGTTAATATTTATCTTTGTTTTAAAATGAAAGAGACGGTAAAGCATAATTAAATGAAGCTACCTTGAAATCTGCGATCTATTATACCTTCAAATATTTATGATCTAGGATTGTTTTTGAGATTTCATATTTTCCGTGGATCAAGTATAATTAAATATTCATCTTTCAGAAAATGCATTAAAAATGGCATTTGCACATTAGTTCGCCAAAGTCAAATACATTTTTACAGAATTGCCGGAAAAAGCAAATTGTAGTTGGTTATGTACAATAAGAGAGATAATATAAGCATTCAAATATTGTTTTTGTAGAATTTTTAAGTAAAAATAAAATAAATTATTCACCTCTGGTTAAAATGTCATTATTTCTGATTTTAGTAATATATGTTATGCATTATTTAAACTCTGTATTTAATTTTTTCTCGAGGCGATTAGAAATAAATTTTTTGAGAAATCTACAAATTTCAGGCATTATTTTCAGATAATGAAATAAAATTTGAGTGTTTCAGGAAAAAAAGAATCTTTACAACCGTCGGATACTTTAATCGCTGTCCGATAACTAATTACTCAATTATAGATGTTCAGAAAAGCAAACTTTTTCCCATCCCATAGGGCTATTCCTCAATTGGCTAAAGAGAGAAACTTGAGAGTGGATAACTGATGTAAGGGTTGGAAAGTGAATGGCCACAACATATCTCTGAAGGTCGAAGTCCAAAGAAGCTACTGAGGAAAGTGAGGAAATTGATGGTTCTGCGGAGTTTTTTGTTGTAAATTTTAAAAAATGCTGTTTTCTAGTGCTATTCTAATCAACAGAATGTAAATAAAACTGTACAAATAAATTCGTTTGATTACTTCCTGCAATAAATTATCAGTGGTTTCTCTCGCAACAAAGCCAAGATATTTCAACAGGAATATATTTCTAACGAGAAAAAAATGTTTTAAATAAGGCAAAGAATTATAATTTTTGGGTTAATAAAAATGTATTGCTAAAAAATCAAGAATTCTAAATTTTTGTACAGCTCACTGTACCATTAGTTATATTTAGTAAAATATTTTTAATTCACAAATATTTATAAAAATAAATTTCCAACCTTCTGCCTCTAAATTAACCTTGAATAACCTAGCGTTAAATGAGGTAAAAAAGCAATTGTTTTCTACGGTTGAAGCATTTTTCATGAAGCAAATACTTACTTATGCTTAATGGTTTAGAAATTGGATATTACTCAAACATAAGAATGGATACCTTGTATTTATTTCAGTTCAAAAGTATAATATACCAATTTTATGATGATATTTTCGATTGAGCATAAATTTGTATTATTATATAAACTTCAACCGAAGATTATTTTCTTATACAAGAATAACGGTTAAATTATCTTTTATATTAACCATAAATTAAAAATATTTTTTCAACTGATAATTTTTAATGATTCTTACCTAATGGAATATTTTAATACTTTAACGCAATTCAAATTTGTTGAAATTTTATAGGCAATGTATTTTTTTTCCAGAAATTTCATTATTGGAAATTTAACTTAGTTTTTTTTTCAAAATCTCTGTTGATCAATAGAAGAGAAAGTTATATGTCTTGTCTTAATGGCACACAATCTGCCCTTTCTGTCTAAGAAATTTTAAAATGCTAGTGCAGCAAAAAAGTAGCAATCGGAAATTTTTAACTGATTAGGATTTTAAAAAATGCAAAGGAACTAACCAAAAGACATTATTTACTTTATAATCTGATTAAACCATGATTTAACAAAAAATCTGCAAAAAATAACTTAAAAACAAAATTTCTAAAAATGAATAATAATACACTAGCAAAATTAAACATTCGAAACATTTGTTATCACTCTCTTCACTGCTTAGAAAGTCACGATTATTTTAATATGAAAATTTTTTATGGCTTAGTTACCTTAAAAAGAAACTATTAAAAGAGTTACCGTAATCGGGATTTTGGTCGATAACGTAAACTGTTGACATTTTAATTGCAAATAAAGAAGGATATTTTCGCAAATAAAACTTAATATCAGATAGAGAATGTGGGACGAATAAAAAGAATGATTTATTTTAATTATAAATTAGTAGAAAGGATTCATTTCTTAAAGTATTTTTTTAATGCCAAATAGAATTTTTGTTGCGACTTGTGAGTTTTCAAATTTTTAGCCACAGATATACTCAAACAAAATAATTCAAAATAAAATAACTATAAAATTAGCATATAGTTAATAATTATAGTTAACTTATATTTATTTAAATATACTCATAACAAAAAATTCAAAAAAAAGAATAAACGTTGTACAACTTGAAAATTTAAAAAATATTTGATTTTTTTTTTAAAAAAATTATGTTAAATAGCTTCTAAAGATTTATAATGTTATGCAGGAGAAATAAAAATTTGTTTAAGAGATGCATAATGCTTGTAAGTATTGTAATATAACATTTCGTACGATTGTAATAAATAAAATGTGTTCTATGCTTACCGAAATATGATGAAGATATGTTTCGAGAAAAAAAATCCCCTCTCTTTCGATCAAACGAATTTTCGTTAGATTCGTTGTTTAAGGGTAATATATGAGCTTTCTAATTTTCAAATCTCTACAAGTTATACATTTCTGTAATCAGTAAAACACCCACTATTTTATAAGAATATAATTGAAAAATATCTTAGAAGGTACAAATGTTCCCAATTCCCTTAACAGAGTTAAGCGATTTATGTTGGTTGAAGTAAAATGGTGATAACTTTATCTGCTGCGTGATTGGTTGCAAATGGCTCGCAAACCTTTAATATATTCTTGCCTCGACAGATCCTTTCCCTTCCGAAATCATTTTCCTTTCTTGTAAAAAAAGTCTATCTAAGTTAAATGCTATTTTCCTTTAGAAGAAAAATTTTAATACAGAATCACAACTAATTAAGCAGTGAATATATATGTATCAAAAAGAGTCGTTTCTTTAAGCAAATTAAATATTAGTATTGTGTACGAGCTATATTCTTTAGTTTCATATAAATATTGAAAAAAAGCGATTTATATAAAAGTAATTTTTTTTCTTATTTTCTTCCATTGCAATCCCTTTCAAGCAAAAAAGAAATGAACCTGTATTGAAAATTTGAACTATTTTGTGAGAAAAAAAACTTGTATTTATACAGCTCAAAAACCAGCCCCATTTTTAAACCTTCTTTCGAATTTTAAGAATCCGGAATTTTAAAGTTTTAGGGAAAGCTCTGCATAAAATGAAAGAAAAGACTTCATTACAAAAATATTTCTAAAATTTCTCCAATTTATGCAATAAAACAGTATAAAGATTTATAAATGTTTGTAACAAGAGTCATATATCACTGTTGTATTTATTCGACATTATTTTATGTTTGTGATATAATGGGCCAATAATCTAACTTGGTTGTCCAATATCAAAGTTAAGGTTTAAGAAATCTGATTAAAAATACTGAATGCTACCAATGATTAAAAAATATAACACTTTAGAGGGAAATCTCATTGAAAGAGATGAAGAGAGATAAATCAGTTAAAAAGTTGATATGAAAAACAAGTTATTCAATATATATTTATAAAAGCCAGATATTTTAACGATAATATTTTTATTGCAAAAGCATATAGCAAAAGTAATTGAGGATAAATAAGAAAGGAGATCAGAACTTGAGGGTACAATCAAATCGTGATGTCCACTTTAGCACAATAAGGACAAATGGCTTTTGGAATAGATTTGCCATTTTTTCGTTTCCGTCGTCATCAGTGGCTGGTAAATGGCTCCCTGAATGAATACTTGTTTTTCTTCCTCTCATTATATTTCACTATGAAAAAGAGCATAAGCACATTAATTTGTAGTTTCTATAACACCACCTATTGTTCGACAACAGATTCTAAAATCCACCACGTTTTTACCCTTGCATTAGAATGTGTTGAATTTGTTAAAATAGGGGTGAGAGAAAAGGTGAAAGAAAGGGATGCTTACATTTAACAATAAAATCAACTCGAATTACTCGCATCCTGAATTAAAGCAATACGGCCAGAAACGACACCATATTGACATACACGTGAAAAAAAATTGAAAAAAAAATTATCCAATAGGGTGAAAATAATGATAAAAGAATAATGAAGAATTCTAGAAATGCGCTCATCCTTCTGCGTCTCTCTCCTTAATAACATAGAATCGTAGGAAAGTGGTCTTCTCAGAATACTGAAACTAACAGTATGATTGAAGACCAGAACGACCATATCCTATAGCCTACATCTCCAGACATTGTTGAATGCCCATCTCACTAAAGAAGACGCATCATGACTATTTACATTTAAAAATTTCATGTTTTTGTTAAAAAAAATGATACCAAATAGCAAAAATAATCAAATGAATAAACAGGATTCGATAGCATAATTGGAAGAAAAAATCCTTCAAATGAAGGTCTTACCTAGAAGAAGCATTTTAGATTCAATTTGATAAGGTTATACAAATTGAGGTCTCCAGTGATGAATATCAGAATAACCCGATTTTGACAAACATATTTTGCGCATAAAGTTACTAACAGAAGCAAATCAACAAAGACCAGAAGAAAAGGTCACTCGAAATAGCATCGCTTTGCCAGTGTAATCTGAAAAATCAGATTCACTTGAAGAATGAATTGAAGTTCCCCACTTGACTTTTCATGCCTTTCCTTGACACCTTGAACTTCATTCTTGAATTAACAAATTCCGAAAGTGTAGCTTCAGTGGTTGCGATAAAAGCCATCTATTTCACACAATCTACCTGTCCAGTGGTCAAGCTGTTCAAACAATACCGGTAGGAAAAAAAGCGCCCTTTCTATTCTGATTTGACTGGAATCGCTCACGCGGCTCATGTTGTAGACCGTCTATTAAAAAAAAACTTTGCAGTTGAAAGAAATAACCGGAAAGAAGAAGAAAACAGAGCTAGGAGACTATTTTTTCAGGACGTTGTACCTTAATCTTTTTCGAAACTGACCTTAATCTAGCGATAACGACTATATCAATAGACATGCTTGTTTCGGAGGACTTAAGGATGAGCGAGAACTACAACATTTTTTATCGTTCCGTGCTAACTTTCTCTTCCTTTGACAACTATGGCTTTCGCATGGTAATCTTTTTTTTAATGTTTCCTTTGTTTCGAGGTTGTGCCACAGATCGAATGACTGCACATGGGATAATAGTGATTTTCTCACTGCTTTCTTGGCTTACAGTTAGCAGCTCAGAACCGATTTCGGAAATTTTTTTCCATGTTCAAAATGCTTGAAAGAACAGAAGATGATTTTTTGTGACTTTCAAAAAGTGAGTGAAATTCAGGACATTTTAGTTGTGGTTATTCTTTATCCAAATATCACACATAGTTTAATAAGATAAACAGAAAATATTATAGCATTATAATAAGTGACCAGCAACAGGTAAAGAATAGCCCTGTAAAGAAACATTTTGGATGTCAAAGGTTCTTGAATGCCTTAGTATAAAAATACATTAAAAGTTATTAAGGTCCAATAGTAAATTATTTAATATGCCAATTTGAAAATTTTACAAACAGTTAAATAGCTTTCAGATTATTTAAAACTACATTAAAGTAGGCAGTTTTTATCTCAAAATAGAACCAACTAATTAACAATCATATATATAATTTTTTTAATTTTCAAAAATTGCCATTACAATTATACTACAAAAATAAATCTTATGTAAAAACTGCAAAGTTTAATTTAGATATTCTTTCAAGAATTTACTGCCTCTTAAGTTGCATTGATAACTTAGACTAGAGGTAGCACAATCTTTTGAAAATTTTGTTAAAGATAAAAATTTTCATCACAGTTTACATGAAGCTATAACTAAACATCAGTAGCGCAATAGGTAGCGGTTATATGTCCTTCAAAAGAGGAATCTGGAAGTTGTAAAACTATATTTATATAAATAAAAAAAATTCCAGTCATTGCAAATTAATTTTCATCTTACAGAAAGAAGTTAATGATGATTTAATAAAAAAACTTTAAAATACTATTAAAGTTCACAATTTTAATAAGCGGCTGAAAAATGAATATGATAAAATATTTTCCAAAAAATTATCGGAAATAATTATTGACGAAAGTTTTAGCGACACAAGAGAATTTAATTTATTTCTTGTTAGGTTAAAGTTTCATTTTGAAATTACATAAAGGGTATTTGGAAAAACGAATAGTAATTCGCAATAATTTAAGATACTGCAATTTCGGATAACTGTTTCGTGAAAGAAAAAAAATAAAGAAATTAAGCATTAATCGATTTCATTATGTAATAAAATAGGATATTAGGGAGTGTTTAAAATTTAATTAAATAGAATATTTTTAAATTCTATTTTTTTAAGCAAAAGGAAAATCGAGGAAACATATAATCCAATTAAAACGACTAAAATTTATGATATCTATTACTTCCACAAATGTTGGCTCATAGGAAACTTAAAATTAGAAAATTCTTAAAAGGGTACCTTTTTAAAAGTTAATTAGATTCTAATTTCATCAAAAATTGAATTAATATTTTTCATTTTTATTGTAAAATAAATATATGCTTTAGTAAAAAGTATTTTATCTAATTCTGTTATATAATACAAATTTTGATGCAAAAAAATCAAATATAAAAATCTACGAAAATGGCAAAGTTCAATTATTTTTAAAAAGCAAAGTTTGAACTCCTTTTACTCAAAAATAGGTTAAGAAACTATTTCTGACGATTTCTTGAAACTGTGCAATTAATGTCACTCTTTTGATGCGGGTATGAATATACGGGAGCCCTGACTGACCTACATTCAGGAACATGTTAAAAAGCTATTGGATCTTCTGAATCGATGTGAAAAAGGCTTTTAATGTGTGAATTGAAAGATTGCTGGGAGGAACTGCGTTTCAAGTCGTTACAAACTTGTTTTCAAACAATTATGGGGCATCAAATACCATCATTTTATTGAAAAAAGATGCTCATGCTTTGTTCTAAGTGTGCTAGCAAAAATGAGAAATAAAGTATTATTGTGTAGCTTATTTTCATGATCAAACTACATAGATTTTTTCAGTAGCGGAATTATATAGCTTATTAAGTAGCTTTGGGTTTCATAGAAAAAAACTTAAACACACAATAACAGTTATTAATCTAGTTTTAAAAAAAGTTGGTGGGAAATTTGTGCTCACGAGCGATTGTAACATACTAACACCATTCAAACCTATTTACAGGCAGATAGGCAAAATATAGAACAAAACTAAAACAAAGAATATTGCCGGGACTGAAAGCAGAAAAAAATAAACAAAGCGTGGATAAAATTTATTTTTTCAACACGCAGCATTTTGTTAAACGTAAATGTTGAATTGTTTTGCTAGTAACTATCCTGTATGGAAATCAGTTCCATATAATTGCAATTATAGAAAAAAAAGGAGGAGGGTAATAGCACACGCGTGTAATGAATGAATTCAATGAAAACCTACAAAGAAACAATTTGATAAGAGACTTTTGAGAGATTCAATCAAATAAACGTTTAAAGGTCAGTTGAGGATCGCTCTTATCAGCTAATTGCATCTCAAAATTAGGAGATCTTTCCCTAAAGGATCCATGTATTGTTTTAATATAATTTGCGTTATTGTAAGTAAACTAAACTTTTGTAATTCTACAATGTCAAGAAAAAAAATCGTATTTTATCCCATTTAAACTTCCTATTAACAAGACGCATCTTCCACCAGATGTTATAAATGGTTTACTAGCTATTGCCATTTAAATATATTTAATTCGACATTTAAAATGATATATTTACATAGAAAAATAATCTAGACCATTAGGATCATTTGAATAAAAAAATATAATTATCATAAAATTTTGCTGTAATATTCTTAATGCGAGTTTTATTTTAAAGTTATTTTTCCATAAAACTAGTTCAGAAGCCTTGATAATATTTTGAATCATTAGTTTTCTAATATTTGTCTGTAGTTTTATAAAGCTAAATAAATGAGAAAAAAAAGTATTTTTCAAAAAAATCTTTAAAATTATTATATAGTTTTACTAAAATAATTATAAGGAGTACTGTAATTGTTAAATTCGAGCTCTTTAAAATATATCAATGCAATTAAACTCAACGTAAAAGACAAAAGATATAATGAAATCAGAAAAGAATTTTTCGCTACCCTTTTGTGACAAGTTATGACATTCTTTATATAAATTTTGATTCTTAATTTTATAGTTATTGTACTCTCAGATTCAGATTTTTCTCAAAATACTTAGAATGGGTTTCAGCAACTTTTTATTACATAACAAAATAAGTATCATTTACATCTGCTATGGTAATTGTAAATTCACTTCCGTAGTTGTATCGTCCATTCCATTAAAGATTGTAACATCCAATTATTTTTTTAGCAATCAAGTCATTATTTTCATGGCATGTTTCTAGTTTGCTGCCCTAATTAGAAAACCAATCAGGTATGAATTTAAGTAAAAGTTATTTATGTGGAATAATAAACAGATTATATTATGGTAGGGTGAATGTGCAGTATATATCCGTTTACGAGAGTTTTGAAATTTTACGGAGCTTTTTATCCTTTTAATATTTCTGTTTTTGAGCATAGTAGAAAGTAGAAAAAAAGTACAAGATAGAGAAAAATAACCCATTGCTTTGAGGTGATAGATAAGTGTTTTGATAAGCAAAAATTTCTAGACTTGGTTAATTTTCAGAACACAAGTTTCGAAATAAATTCTACTTTTCTCTCTCTCTGTTTTTCTTTCTTTTTTCTTTATTGAGGAATTCCAGAAAATAACATTTGCTTCTTAACTGGATGTAGTTTTTTTGGGGGGGGGATAATTCGATTATGATAAATATGTACAGGAAATCGAAACTTTATAAAGCTCTAAAAGTGCAACTTAACTAAAAAAATAACAATGAGGAAAATAAAACTTTGACAAATAAACTGCAAAAGTCATTCGAAATAAAAATGATTATTATTTTTGGAAAAGGAATTTTCTTAATATTTTATGGAATATGATTTAGTAAACTTTCGGGATACTTCTAGAGTTTTTAACACTCATTCTACTTGTTTTCTAAACGATATAGGGTTGTTTGAAATTATCGTAGAGTATTTACTTTACAGAACTTATATATTAAATAATCATGGGAATTCTCTGGATATAATTTTTCTAAGACAATTATTTGGATTATGTTCTTTTTTGTTTCAATTTTTTCAACAAAAACTAATAAGTGAAAAATATTTTTTAAAAAAATGATATTAAGAACACGCTACAAGTAAATATTACTTCACTAAGAGTAATTTTTCCGCAAAATTATCATTTTAATTTAACTATTTAGTTAGATTTTGAATAGAATCCAATTTTATCATCTGTGTATGTAATGCGCAGCTATATAATAGTTATTTTAATTGTATAGTTATTTATTACCAATTATTCTAAATATTTATTACCAATAAGTCTTTTCCCGAGAATGGTGAAATCGAAAAGAAATTTCATATGGAATAGCTATTTCTTTAAAAAAAATGTTGATTAAAATAAAAAAAAGCTTCAAAATATTTAAAGGGAATATCACGACAAACACCGAGAATCTTTCTAATCTTAAGTTCCTCACAAAAGTATCAAAACTTTAGTCAAAATATTTAGTCAAAACAAACTCAAAATATTGCACATTATGTAATAAACTTGCATAATTCCCTGCACATTCTTCAATTTAATTTTTTAATTCCTTGAATTGTTGAAGATGCCATGAAAAAATTTCACCATAAACAAATGAAAGCAAAGTTAATTATTTTTCGCAAAAATATGGTTGGCATGCTTGAGTCAATTTTGTAAGAAAGAAAGTACAATATTTCTTTTTATATCAACTCCAGTGAAACATCCAAATTCTCGATCATGATTCGTTCACTGCATCTTTTTTTCCTTCAAAAACAAAGCTGTTATGAAATAGGTATGAGTCAAATTATGCGAAAATATTTCAATATTTTCCAAACTAAAAGCTGTAATAAAGGATAAAAAAACTAATATCAAGAGAGATGGATAAAAAAAACAAAGAATGATTGTCGAGAAAAATGTTCTGAGATCGTAAAATATTTTCACATTATATGCTAAGGTTTTTCTTTCCAGTCAATGACAAGGTTAATCGTATTTAGGTTTTAGCCTTGTATGTAAGAAACGAATGTTTCCTTTTTGGTGTTCTACAGATAAATAAAAATTGTTTGGTAACAAATATCGTCCGAAATGAGCGAAGATATTTCGGGAAAAAATTTCAAATTAGAGGCCCTTATACAGTGCAAAAATCCTAAAAAATATGGAAGAAAGAAGAAAAATGCAAGCGAGATGAATAAAGAAGAAAACTCTTCGAAGATTCTTAGATATTTTCACAAAGGTTGCAAGGTATTTCCTTCCCAGACGATGGCAAGGTTAATCTCATTTAAGTAGAAGCCTCGTGTGCGAAAACCTTTTGTGAGTTTCATGGCAAATGCAATCCACAGTGAGATTATATAAAGAAAGGTTATTTAATAGAAAACCAACAATTGAATAAATTTATTTAACAATGCATCAGATGTCGGTGTATTTTAGATGTGGAAACCATTCAGGCCGTTTTAAAATATTTAAATTCACACGCACGAAAATCCTTCCTATCCCTTAAGCTTTTCTATTCTTGGCTTTTATGATGTGGCAAAGATAAAAAAAATTTCGACAAATCATTTTTCTAGAATAACGAATCATGTTCGTTGGACTCGATTTTATGACTACGATATTCATATTTGTCACACAAAGCTGAAAGTGGTATAAATGATATTATATATCGCAAATGTGGGTGATAATATTTATGATGTGCTCGTTTCATTATAGCAAATACGTTGAATTTTTCATATAAATGAAGGTTTTGTTTAGAGTCTAGAAAAATATAATATCTTTATAATAACATTATGTACATTTGATACAGGATGTTGAAATTGACATAAAAGATATTCCACAAAGAAAATGCGTGAGATTGCTTTGTGAAGTGTATCTTTCATTATTGCACATAGTATATAGTACATAGATGCGAGTTTTTACATTTATACAAAAGGAGCAGTATTGAGATAATTCCCTATGGTGTAACGTGATTATCACATCCTAAACCTTGATAGACTGAATCATTTGTTAAATTTATATTCTGCTTATATTCAAAAACGATATAGTTTATTAATATACTTTTGAATCTGGCTAACAGAGACAATATTATATATATGACAAGTTATTTCTAAACCATGTATAATATTTGAATTTTTGCATCCTATACATTCGTATTTGGAATTCTTTAGCTCTTTCTGTGAAATATAAATACAAGCCGGTAATGGAGTTGAAATTTAGATTAAAATCTCTCCTGGTTTCCGAAACTTGAAAGTCCGCCACACTGTAGTTGGCTTTACTTTTCTTCATTTCCTGTCGAAGTTTTAGCTGAAGATGATTATCATGATTGTAGCTGGAATAAAAGGCTTATTTGAGGATGATATTACTGTAATATTATTTTTATAAAATCACCTCCACCAAAACGCTTCTTTTAGAAAAGAAATAAAGATTGCGTATCGTAATGATAAAATTTTCAGCACATGTTCAAGAACTCGCTTTGAAACTAGACTTTCAAATTTGATAAAAATTCATGTTTTAGAGTTACAACAATTGAACCAAAAACATTTGCCTTTAATATTTAAATTAGATTGTTGGTTGGTTGGTTCTAATGGCACTTGCCTATGGACAAGCTCGCTGCTGGACCCAGCAGCAGATTTAAGCCGAGTGAAGCGTCTCTTGTTTCAAGTAGCGCCAACTAGGGCCAAGAGTACGACTTTTGCTACACACTCATCTCATTCGCTTGCACAACCCCTTTTTACAGGGGGGCACATTCACACATCTCACAGATAGTACACAGAATAACAACCATGCCCGAACCAGGACTCGAACCCGGGGCCTCCTGAACACGAGGCAGATGCGCTACCCCTGTGCCAGCAAGCCGGCAAATTAGATTGTAATTCAAATATAACGCATTATATTATTATTTACTTAATAGCAAAAATAATGCCGTTCATAAACTGCAATGTGGCAAATTAATATAGGGATTAATTTTAATATAAATAAAAATAATTGCGGCTATATATCCACATAAACATGTATATATGTTCCACACCTCTTCTTAAATAGCTCGAATTAAACTAAATTTTGGACAGTTATTATTTAAGACGGAATAAAGTAACTTTTTCAAAGTTCAAAAATTACTTAAATGACACTACCACTATTTTTAGGTTCCTGTTATTTTAATTTGTATTATTTGACGAAATTTTTCGTTCATTTCAAAGTAATAATTTAACACAATGCCGGAAATATCCAGAGTCAAGACTTTTGCTAGAAATTGAAATAGATATTCGAAGACAACACCGGCTTCAAAGCACGATAAATGAACCAATATTTTGCTTTTTTTATCCCATAAAAATTTCGTAGAAGTTACTTGGAAAAAGCTTATAACATCTTAAAATTAAATATTTTACCTTTTCAACAATATTAATTTCATTTTTGAGCTATATTTCTTTCAATTGTTGTTAATTCCGTAGAAAATTTTAAAGCGCTTGATTCCAAAATAAAGAAATGTATAGATACTTTTTTCACTCGGCAGCGATAAGACTTTGAACTACTCTACAACTATTTTTTCAAAATTTTCTTTTTATTTCAATAAAAAAATGTCTTAGAAAAGGGTTTTGTATTTTATAATATTTTGTACAAAAAGATTTTCCTCTTTAAAAAAAAACTATGAATGATAAGACTCAGCTCGCACAACACCAGGTATATAAACCAATAGAATAAAATGGATAAATGAATAAATATATAGGAAGACTAAAAAGACAAAAAAAAATTCTAATATTAGTCGTAAAATTTTGATATTTAATGGCTATAGATAGTTCTAGTAATTTCACAAGAAACAAAAACAGAAAAATATCACATATTCTACTTGATTATATATGTTCCCCGAAATAGGATTTCCCACAAAAAAACAAGGTAGTATATTAAAAATAATTAGCATATTAATAATTTATAAGTATTAATATAGTAGGTAGGTAGTATAATAATAATTTTTTAATAACAAGTAATATTAAAAAAATTACAATCATATTAGAGAACCTTCCATTTTTTATAACCTTTCTAAATCTTTCAACTTTATCTTTTCAGTTACAGAGCGACTTCAAAGATAAATATTGTGCAAAATGCTTCATACATTGATTTAAGACTTATATTGAGAAACTTCAATGTTGGATAATAAAGTGAGATAGATCCAGACTGTATGAATTAAAAGAGCTCTTCATATATCTGGGTTTTCTTATTTATAAATTTTTATTTTAATGATAAACATTCTTGATGTGTAACGCTCCTCTATTTATGACTTTTATTTTTGTAAAGCTTTTTTTTATTCTTCCTAATCCAAATTACTAAATCGGCGAAGTTTCAATTAAAGAGTTACATTTTTATGACAATCAAAGTTTTACAGGAAAGAAATTCTTAATTAAAACATTTTCTTCGTATTTTTAGGAAAGTATAAATAAACTCCAAAAAATGATCCAAATGTGAAGTGTTTTGTTAACAAGAAATTCAAAAGAAATTTTATTCAATAAGCATTTTTCGTTTTTTACTCATGATTTTTATCACCTTAAATTCCTAAAATACATGATGTATTAACATTTTAATTGGAAAAAAATTTATACAATTTATTTATGTACCTGAAGACCAGAAAAAGGAAGATTCTAACAAATCTCATAAATTTTATTGATGTCCATTTGAATTAAAATCTAAGAATGCCCTAAAATTTTGATTGATCCGTTACATGAAAAGATATAGAAATATTGCAAAACTTACCAATATGTCAAAATATCCAATTGTTATTGACTACTTATTTACAAAAAGTAGAAGAAATCCGATTCTTTCCTTAGATGATTATGGCGTCACTCGTGATTCTGCTTATTTTTTCCTTAAATTATTAATGAATTCAACTGCAACCCCACTGCAACAGTTTCCTTCTTCGGACAACACCAAAATGTGGAAAATTATCTTGGTCATTATAGTTCCATATCAATCACTGGGAATCCTTTTACAGTTTCTTATTTGATTTGATACGTACGATGATTTGATTTTATATCTTTATCATGCATCTGAAAACCTTTTTTTTTTTCTAGAATTTGTTATTCTAAACAACTAATTAATTCAAGTATTCAAAAATTTCACAATATTTGAGTTTTTCTAATCTGAAATGTGTTGATTTGTTATATTTATAGAGAACTAAAATACATTAATAAAATATTCTAATTGAAAAAAAAATACAGCCGTTATACATATATGCGCATAAAAAGATCTAAATACGTTCTTTCAGACAAACGTTTTTTACCGAATACAGTTTGGGAGATCAGCGCAGAATAATTCCATAAGTTAAAAAGAAGCGAACAAGAAACACAAGATAAAAAGTTTCGAAACTTTCTCCGAAGTAAAAGTAAAGTTTATCTAAAAATATCAAAATTATCCTACTGAACAGAATACCACATAAAATATCTTCTTGAAGGAATCAGAATCGAGCAGAATCCGGCGTAAAGTTATAACAGTAAATAACACGTTGCGTTTGTCAAAATAAAGGATGTAAACACAACTCTCAGTACTTCTTATCGTCCACAACTCGGACTTCCACTGCAACTTCGTAGCCAGATGTGAGAGAACATCTGCGTAAGACGTCACAGCTTTTTCAACCAATAGAATCCACCCAATGAGTTTTTACAGGTGAATGCGCTACTTTTTTCAAAGTAATTTATAAGTTTTATTCGAAGTTATCGCTGTTTGGTGATTTTAATTCACAAGTACATTTTTTTACAGTTAAGTGTACGCGATATGGAAGTGTTATGAATAATTTTCATAGATCCAAATAAATATTCATTGTTGTTATTCGCCATTTATAGTTTATGTTAGAATTTATAAGATGGCATATCCGTGATTTTTCATGTGAACCTTTTTTTCTAATTTGTCAAATCAATTAGACATTTGTTAATATTCAATTAAATGTTTTATTCTTTTAATTATAATATATTTGCTAAAGAATATTAAAATTCGTTTTCAATTAGAGGAAAGAGAAATTAAAGATAACTGTAAAAAAAGCATTTTCTACAACATAATTCAAACCATAATTAAAATCGAAGAATATATATTTAGAAATTGATTCACATTCCTCTTCAAGATAAACTTACATATGCACATCATTAAAATCCAAATTATCTAAATTAATGGCAGTTTTGTTAGTAGAGACACAAAACTAATATAATAAACGGAACAATTAAATGGACAGCAGATTCTATTTTAAATGAATTTAGTTAAAACGATAAAAAAAAGGCATTATCTGTCAAGCCGGATTTCTACGAAGAACATGATTAAAAACATTCTTAGGTAGAATATCAGAAAAAGGATCCAATTATGAAAATTTTAATGAGTACAGTTTGTTCATTAATTAAATTTCGTTTGAAAATTTAATAAGAAATGAAAAATTATTGCAGCCGACTTAATTCAATTTCTTATACGCTTCAGGTAGCAAATATAATTAGAATTTAGTTATATATGTAAAATAATATACATACATGCATAAAAGTAAGCGCCTTAAATCAATAAGTCGGTATTCAATTGAAGAAAAAGGAAATTTCTATGTTTCTAGGAATTAATTATAATTTTACTGGAGAGGTTATATTTAGTCTAAATATAACTTTAAAAAATATTGAGAACAGAGATTAGAAACCCATGTAAAGTAGCAATAAGTGGAAAATTAAAAAATATATATACATCAGATTTAACTGTCGCTAAAAGGAAACATATTATCCTATAATTCGAAAAACATGTTGAGTTTACAAGAAAGATATTAAACTAACTGAAAGCAGTGATAATTTATTTTTTCCCCAATGGTTATAATCTCTGAAAAATTTAACTGCCTCTAAACACTCAATTATTAGTAGTAAATGTATTTTGGTCAGCTAATTTGTTTGGTGATATAACAGAAATCAAGGACGAGATAAAAGTTTTCTGAGAGGAAGGAAAAATGTTTTTGCAACCTTGACCTTGCTGCAATGATTTGAAGACCAGGTGTCTTTCGTGCGTGTAAAAAATCATGCGTCTTTTATACATAAGAATATGTTTATCGAAATTCAGTGAATACATTCTTCTTTTTTAAAGAAAAATAAACGTTCAGCTTATTAAAAAGCAAATTAAAATTTTTACTTTTTTTGTTCGTTAATTTTGCAAATCTAATAAATGCCTTAACATTATATTTCCAAAATAAATAACCCTTATTGTAGACTTATCTACATTAATAACCGCTTCTTCACTTGAAAAATATATGAATAAAATATGAAAAATTTAATTAAAATTTTTTTATGTTTAATGTTTAAATGATGGTTTTTATGTGTTAATGATGGAGAATAATTCTGTTGATAAAGGAGTACACTAATTGTGAAATATATTTCAATCACCAAGAAGACAATCATAATGCCTTTATTTATACAGTTATTTTTGAAACAGTAATAAGTACGAGTATTTAAATATTTAGATTATTCTTGACACTGAAAAGATATTGAAAGATATTTGAAATCTATTTTTCTCTCTCTTTCTGTCATTGATTTACTTTGATTTTATAACAAATAATTTAATAACACAAGCCTTTCTAAAATAATTATACAATTAAAAAAATTCATATGGATTGCATTTAAAGTGGTTATATAATAGAATTCTTGATTTTGTTTTTACATCTACAAAGTGTATTTATTAAGTATTACATTTTAAACACAAGTATAATTGAATTGTAAAAAGTATATTCGATAAATGCCTGTTGTTATTGAGAATTATGAATTAATTTAGTTCAAAATTAAGGAAAACATTTTCTCTAACATTTAAAATTTCACATATAAAGTATCTTTTCTTTTAATATTGAAAATATTTTTTTAATAAGCCAGTTATGTGTTAACAGATAGAGACGTATTTCGTCTAATAAATTGATTTTCATTTATAATATTTCAATTTAGTTTTAGAATCGTTTGGGTCGAGTATCATCTGGTATCTCGTATCTAATTGTTATAGTCACTGAATTTTTCATATCACAGGACATTTTTACTTTCCTTTAGAGCAACCGTAATTAATTTTCATTTCTTCAGTGCCTATTTATAAATACCTCAATTTAATTGGCTT
This sequence comes from Argiope argentata, assembly GCA_026289955.1. Classification (NCBI taxonomy): domain Eukaryota; kingdom Metazoa; phylum Arthropoda; class Arachnida; order Araneae; family Araneidae; genus Argiope; species Argiope argentata. Next base: position 3,472,839 of record JAOUZG010016694.1, on the reverse strand, counting down.
GTTACATATTTGTAAAGATGGATTATTGTATGTTGTGTTGTATAGTATAGATTACCACATTTCTTAATGAACTGGGTTTTTGGAACTTTATACAGTCGTGTGTTCTGTTTTAAGATTTTTGGAACCTGATTATCATTTATTCGCTTAATTTAATTAAATTTTAAATCCAAATTCATGATAGGATAGTCAGTGAATTTAAAAATAAAAAGATTGATTTCAAAATTTCATAAATTTTTTAATAACAAATTCTATGTTAAAGGTCTAAAAGTAGAAAAAAATAATGTTTAAAAAATCCTGATTTTTAGATCATAAATTTAAAAAAAATGTAAATTTTGTTTCAGTTAAATTCCTTATTTATAAACAAATCAGATTTTTACTATGCAATACGAATAAAGAATAATATCTTTTCTAAGGAATTTTACCCTATTCAATTAACTGGATTAGAAAATCATTAAAATTCGTTATGAAAGAAGTCGATTAAACCATGGAGGATACAACACCCATTTTAAAAAGGGAAAACCTCAAAGCTGAAATTATAATAATACTTACAAAATTTCAGATGATAATATTTTCTTTTCAAAAAGTATAGTTCTGTATTAATGTGTGCTAGGAAAGACGAAGACATATTTAAATACGAAGCATTAACGTACCGTATTTATAGAGAAATTTTCAAAATAGAAATAAATCGCTCAATTGTAAAAACATAATAATATAGTTCTTATATTTTTTTTAATAAAAAAATCAGAAAATTGTTTTCGATTTGTTTTTAGATTAATTATATAAATATGTTTTAAAAGACTGTTTTTTATTAAATTTATATTTTTGTGAGATTTAAATTTATATTATATGAGACTTATTCTCAAAACTGTCTTTGAAAAAAAGAAATATATATATTCTTTTGATCTCATTCTACTCACCATTCAAGCATTTACTTCGAAAATAAGTATGTTGTCATCATCTTCTCTTTATTCTGTAGAAATAATCGTTAGATGTGAGGCTCGCAGGGTGTGGTCATGTAGTGAGTAATCAAGCAATATATTATTTATAAAGGCATTTCGAAGATATAGAGCTACTCAATTGCCAAGAATCGATTTTAAGTAATTACGTGTGAAAGCCATAGAATTGAAAATGTATATATTTTATTGCAGTATAATCAAAAATTGATTTTAAATAAGTGGGCTAAATAATGTCAATTTTTAAATATAATCTTAGGAAAAGGGGATAAGATAAAGCTGAGATTAGAGAAAAAAACCAGGAATATCTTCGTTACCTTTCTTATCTTAGAACTTTTTTTATTAAAAGATTTGTTTTGATACTTTACTTTAGAACTTTAAATACACTAACGCACGGAACTTAAGCGTTTTCTCAAAAATTATGATGCTGAAAACTTTATTCATTAAAATAGTGCAATTGTATAGTCTATATAGGAAAAATGATACTTCCGAAGACAATTTCTTTTAAATAAATTTAAATCTAATAATTATTTTATCATTTATTAATGAACATTCCATTTACAAGTAGATATTAAAAGAACCAACAATATTTTTTAGACTGAATTTAGATACAAAAATCAAAACGTCCGGTCAATTTGCTTTAGACTGGCAATACAGAAAGTTATTGAAAAAAAATTCAACTGTGATACCTTTATTTAAGAACATTTAAAGGGGAATTCCGCTTTAGATACTTTACTACATATATCCTTTATACTCAATTTTTTTTATCTTACTGATGTTCAAAATAATTTAAAATATTTAAATTTCTCATTATTAATTGATTAAAACATGATTTAGATAAAACTGAGCACTTTTTTTAAGGGAGATAAGGTTGACATCATAAATACAATCAATTGTCGATTTAGTATAAAAATTCTTTTTAACTCCCAGATAGTACTTATAAAAACTAAATGTAATTGGTGCGGAAAGTATTTGAAATAAGCCTTTTCTAATACTCGCACGAAAGTAATTTATTACAAAATAACAAACTTAGAAAATTATTTGCAATTATTTTATTTCAAAAATAAACCACTTTTGAATTTCCATAAAGGAGTAAATATGAAAGTTTAAGTTTGTTAGATTTATTCCAGTGAACATTCACTTAAAATAGAATTTTCTTAATTGAATTGAGTTTTCTTCTTTGATCACAGAGTGATTGCTTTTATAAGATTAATTGATTGCATCTAAATTAAATTTGTTGTATTAAACTAACGATTAATGAAGCATAAATGAATACAAAGTGAATTGTTGAGAGTAATCAAGTAATCGAGAATCGCATTGTTTGGTAAATATAGCGGATTGCGCTTACGAAAATAAAACATTTCTACAAATAGGAAGCAAGACATTGACTTCCATTACTTTTATTCTGATGCTCAACCGTTTCAAATAAGAAAAGGGGAATCATATTCACTTTTTCGATCACGAAAATTCGTGAGAATCTAGCCGAACCGCCTTGTCTTTCATTTCATTCAACTCACTAAGCACAACTACCCGGACTCTACAATTAAATCTGTTAGTGGTAGCAGCTGAAGGGCAAGGATATCAACGCAGGTGGAAGCAAATTACCAAGTTACATCATCACGTTATTTTATGCATATGCCTTGGGCAAGGTGATTCCCGAGACTGATATTCTAATAAGTCTTTTTTTTTTCATTACCAAATACAGAGAAATCAACAAATTTGTTCTTAAATAAAATAGGAGTGCACAAACAAATAAGATTTGTTATTTCCCCGACGGTTTTTCAATGCACTTATTTAGTTTATTGCTCCACGTTAATGATAAAGAAATCGTTTGGTATTCTTAAAATTCTTCTGTACATGGATATACGACAATCTAACGCATAATCGTGTGAGGCAATTTTCGGCAATTGTTTTCGATCTATTACTTTTTTAATTCTTTTACAATAACGAAATGAAGAGGATGGACTTGAAAGAAAATGACCCATATATTAGACAAGAATATGTAAGGTATTAAAATTAGAATAATGAGTATCAAAGCAAAATTTGATCAAATTTTACCCTTTTTTGTTAAACTAGACCTTTGATAAATCATAGTTGATCTTTAAAATTAGGATCGATGTGCATTACTATTTCACTTTTTAAAAAAGAATAAATAGACAATAAATATAACACTATTCAAATTCTTTCTGTTGATTTATTTTCATTAATATGAAAATTTCAAGGCTATTTGAAATGTAGAGCAGTCATTAAAACAATTTTAATCACAAATTCAAATCCATTTCAGAAATGAGTTTGATTGATATTTCATTTCTGAGACAGAAACGAAATGGTGATAAAAATATCAATTATGATCATGGATGCTGAAACTTAAAAACAAATATTTTCGTGATGTCTAATTAAAAAAATGCGCTCATTCTGTACAATACAATATTTCTTATTGACTTTATTTTTAATTGAACAGTTATTTTACAAATAATGTCTATTATTATACCATATACATTTAGCTTATAAAGGTTAGAAAATAGGTAAGTTTAGTTCAGAAAAGTTTGAAAAACACAAAATTTTAAAAAATCATCAACGGTAATCAGCATGCTCCATTTTGTCAAAGTACAACTTATTTTTATGAGGAATTGTTTTATGACTTACAAATAATAATAATAATAATAATAATAAATCCATAACTAATGTCAGCAGCTTTATTTATTTTCATTTTTTTTAATTATCAGCCTTATATCCATAAAACTTTCAAAACTGCACTGTTAAAACTGACAGAAAGCTAAAGACTACAGCGAGGATAAAAACGTGATAAAGCACATTCAAAATTAAGTTTTACATTAATGTGCAAATGAATGAAAGCATATAAACAGGAAGAATTATATTGCCTGAAAAATATTCTATTTATATAATGGAATGTGAAACATATACTTCTTTATTGATATCTGAATTATTATTTCTTTTATTCTAACTATCTGGTATGCTTAGATTTAAATTAAAGTTCTTAGTAAAAATGATTTCTCATATCAAAAATTGTATTTAAGAATAATGATTTTAAAATCATCCTAAGATTCTGCTTTAAAATCTTTTCTCTTCGTAGACGTTGACTATTTTAAACAAAGCGGGAAATGTTTCTTTTTTCAGTATTAAAAACATAATACTCCTAAAAGTATATTTTATGATAAAATTAGAAGATCAAAGTGCAAATAGGATTGTGAGAAATACAGGATACATTATAAATCGAAACAATATATGCGTGTTAATATTTGGAATAAAATCATTAGTTGTTAAGACAAAATCTAAATTAGCAGAAAATAATTTATTTTGCTGAAATAATAAATGCTATGTGAAGGAATATCATAATGCTTGGTAATGGTCTTGAGTACGGATTTTGTGACCATCCTACCATTTCCAAAATGAAGTTTCTTTTTTATTTTTGTTAGTGTCCTTATAAAGCTCTCACAAAATGGTCAGGGAAAAAAACTGCAGTGCATGTAGATAAATAATTTAAAGAAATTATGTTTGTTTTCTAAAGTATTGTTATATCCGTGTTTTTTTATTTTTAGTTTGTGCCCAGAACACCGAATCTCCATGTTTTGATTCGTTGATTGAAGTGCTTATTGTTGTTGTCATTTAATAAGCGTCCACTCATTAAATAACGAATGTTGTAATGATTCTATTCAGCATCCCAACTTCCTGTTACATTATTATGCGGTTGAATGAATGTCGGTAGCTGAAAAATATTTGTCCTTTAAGATATGCGGTTTCAACGCATTACGCTGTATTAAATTCCAAAGGGGGAAAACAATTTCATAGGAAAGGTACATATTGCAGGAGCATTTAATGTTTATTAATGTATTGAGGAAGTTATGCATTCTAACTTGATGCACGTGAACGATGAATTCTCTTTTTTGAAATTGATTTTCTGTTTTTAATAAATGATGTTGACAATTGAAAATTTTCTACTGCGGGAGTGGTCTTCTCCAAACTTTCTCGTACACTATTTAATAAATATATTTACGAATTATTTATTAACTGGGTGCCGTATTCGAACTAAAGTTCAGATAGACCTTGTTAATGTGCATGTCATTCACGATTAATCGCAAAGATACAGTACAAGAAAAGCGAGCATGTATTTTGGATGCCTTTTTTCAACCGATTGAACTCAAAACTTGACATAATATAATTATAATCACAAAATTATGCAACAAATTTCATATATGTAAGGTATTACGTATTTGAGTTATCACTTTTATATGTTTGTGACAGTACAGAATGACAGACGGGCAAACCCTTGAATAATATGATTCAAAATTAATACTACCTATTCAGATGTTAAATATGGGGACCGGATTTTATCCTTCAAAATCTCTCTATTTTGTGGCTATGGTATTAGCTCATATTAGGACACCCAGTCAAACAGATTTCCTCTGCATAGATTTTGACCAAAATTTGACAGAAATCCAGACATTTGGTGGGAAAAACATGTAGCAATATTTTGATAAATATTTCAGATATTCCAATATTTTGAGATATTCAAAGTTGGTGTAAATACCATATACCAAATTGCATTCGTTTATCTTGAAGTGATTCTGATTTATAGTGTTCACAAACTGACATGTTTCTAAATGGATTCATAAACATCTAAAACGTTTTCGTATTTTTTGATGATTAAAACACTCTCTCCTTGTAGGATTCGCATACAAGAAATTAAGAAATATTAAATCAAGATAAAGGTTCGAACGATTCTAAACTTTTCAGAACCAATTGAAAAAAAGAAATTAACAGAGATGATAATTTAAATTTAAGTCCCATTTGCTAATTATAAAATAATTTCAGATTTTAAATAAGTTCTAGTATAGGATCTTTCAGAATTAAATGATTTGGAAGTAAAGAATTCTGCAGGAAAGGAAAAAAATTGCATTTTTGACAGTCAGAAAATTATTTTGGTTGAATATCTTTAAGCTCTGAGAAAGGAAATTTTTATTTGGATAAACCGTTCATTTTGGTATATAATAGATCATTAGATTTTTTTAGTATTTTACTCATAAAAGTTTAAGTAAATATTCCAAAAAAATTACACTGAACTTAACACAGCTTAGACTGAACATAAAACAGCAAAATTTGACTCGAACGGCAGCTTGGAGAGGTATACTCATTTTGTTTATCGTTTCTTTTAAAAATGTTACTTCATATTAATTTAACCTTTTTTACTCTTTTTAACCAAACCATAGTTTAAGGATCCTTTAGCTATAATTTTAGAAAGACGGGTTTATCTTTGTGATTGTCTACTCTATCTCAAGGCTCTCTTGTTAAGTTGCTTTTGAAATGGTTTATTTGAGTTAAATAACTAAATATAAAATGCCAAGGTTATTTTTGTTAAATGAGATGATGAGATCAACTATCGAAAAAGATCTCAAATATCCATACTATGTTAGAAGCACAAAACACGACAGATGATATTTCTGCAATACCCAGCACGCTTTCCCTTTCATGAAATATGATACCAATTTTACGTAATCCAATCGCAAAGATGAAATAATAAGCATGCGGAATTGCAGATGTTAAAAAAAAATTAGATTATTTTAGAAACTAAGTTTAAATAAATAAATTACAGGGCACAACAACAAAATTCATTCACACACAAATTAATGGATACTAAACAGCAAATAAAAAAACCCAACTATATTATACAGAAATCTCATTATTTATAATTGACTAAAGGCAATGTTTGTCTTTCGAGATATCTCAGTTCATCATTAAGGAAATGAATCCGCTGCTCAAACACTTGCAGGCAAATTAAAGCGTTAAGTTTAATAAAATGCTTATTGATTTTTTCCAAACGTGAAAGCATACTGTTGTAATGGATTTCAGCCACTTGGATGCCCTTAACTAATTAGGAAATACTATCTTTTTTCAAAACTAATTGTTTAATGAAGCTTCTTTATGGCTGATTAGATTTTTCCTTCAAAAGAAATTAGATGCGATAAATTTCGCTCTTCGCCACATTCAATTACACTTCCTACTCTTATATTTTAATTGTTTAATAACTACTAATTATATTTTAGGGAAATATAATAACATAAATCCATACGTCACAGTAAATTTTACTTTTCAGACACAGTATTTTCAAAATGAACTGTAGAATTTACCATCCGATATTAGCGTCACCTAAATTTGATCGGCATGTGTCACCTGCTTAAGATGAAAATACTTCCCTGATCAGATGAAGCATAATTAATTATCAACCCAATCATGCGTGGCCAGGTTTAACGCTCTGAAGTTTTCATTTTTCTTATCGTTTTGTTAAAAGTTTAAAATGTTACATTAAAATAGGACGTCTACCGGTCAAAGTTCAAATAAATGCATCTTGAAATCCACAGGAAGAATTTCGAGAAGTAGTTTGTAAAGACCGGCTCAAAGTTTGCCCCACATTTTCTGCAAAGTGTGCGGTCAAGAGGATAAAAAGCACTAATTCCTTAAGTCGGTGCATATTTAACTTTTAATGTCAGCTATAAATTAAGAAAAGCTCTTTTATTTAGCAGTCTTATTTTCGAATTGATTTTCTATTTTGAGAATTTTTTTCAATTCTAACTCTATTTGATTAGAATAAATAATAAATATTTGTACATGACAAAGTTTAAGTACAGCTTTTATTACAGTTTTATTAGCTCTCAACTGCACATGCATTGATACTGATTGATATTTATATAGTTCAAACGGCGTAGTATAAATGTCAAGAAACATTTTTTATTATTTCATAAAGCAGAAAAAAGGTTTTATCTTATGAAATATTCCAGAAACATTCGAAATGTAGAAAATAGAATTGTATAGAAATTTTAAAAGCTTTTACTTTTTATTGTTTCTGAAGTGGTAGTATTTTAAAGAAATTTGGAGTGAATTTCTTCTTAGAGTATTGGGGAAAGACTCATATCTTGAGCAGCTGTCAATATGCGAAAACAAGAGAATAGAGAAATTTCCTATTCTATTTTAAATATAAAATAAAAGATTCCAAATAATTTAGATATCAAATAATTCTATTTAGAAGGAATATACTATAATCCTGTGCTGGGTCTTATTGTATTCTTATGTTTCAAGGGAAACATTACTTCCAATTTGCCAAAAATTACTTCTTTTTCTTTAAAGTATATATTTTTTTAAAAATATATCATCTAATTTCCTTAAATTCCATACCTCGTACACATACCAAACTTCTTTTTATCATTATAAGCAAAACATATTGTCTGAAAAGTAATTTAATAATATGAGAGTAGATTCACAACCATTAAAAAGTGCATCGTCCTATACTTTCACCATCTGTGTACTGTATACTACAGTGTTGCACATTGTATATATTATAGTGAGCTAAGTGCTACGTAGATGTTAATAATGGGTTTTATTTAAATTGTCGTAAATAAGCACGTAAATTATAATTTTGAACTGTTAAAAATGTGCTAGGTAAAGAATTTATTGTGAAGTACCGGAGAAAGAAAGCATATGCATTTGCTTTGCCAAAATTGAAGACGTTTTAATATAATAGTTGTTAAGGCTTTATTTGCTTTGTTGAGTTGTTGCGAGGCTAATACAGATGTCAAGTTTCAGTTTTGCAGCTATAAGCTTTTTTTGTTTAATCATTTTCCAAGTTCAAAGAATTGAACCGGTTATAACTTTGTTATAAAGATCTTGTATTCTTCTTCTTTTACCTTTTTTAAGATTGTCATATATCTTACTCTTAAAAGTAACAAGGGTGGTGACTTCTTTTCTATGATTTTTTTCAGTTACAGAAAGCTCATTAACGAATACCTGCAAACCAATATGTTTCCAAGAAACATTAAGGATTTTTTTTCAAAAACTATGCTACTTTATATAAAAGTTTGTCTTCAGAAATGAAATGAGTGCAGTAGATATAGGTGAACAAAAATAACATTTGTTCAGCTATTTATGGATACATAACAATGCCTTTACGAAGTAGATAAAATTAATAGAAAAATTCGTTATGGGTTCAAGCATGAAAGTAGATTTGGCGCTGCAATTTTGAAGGAGATGATGACTTAACAATCTTAAGAATGGTTGTGGATAGAACTAAATTTTGGCGTGGCAGGAATAAATCGATTAACAATGAAATTTGAATTCACATGAAATATTTATCCTTTCACCATATGTTAAACGCTTCCAACTTTAATTACATTATACTACGGATCTACCTTCTTTTTGTTTTCTCTGTAAGTATCAGAAAAGAACCATTACTTAATATCTAACACAAGTTATAACAAGTATGTAATGGACCGTGGTAAAAAATAATGAGTATATCGATAAAGCCAGCATTCACCTTTGTATACCAATCATATCTTCACTCTCATACAATCGAAATTTGTCGTTCCATTTCAGAATAGTGAAAATAATGAACTATAGAGTTTCCTTGCATATGAAGGTTATCGTAACGTTGATACTAAATGATGGGTGATGTCTCACTTTTGGATGTATATCACGCAATAGCGCTTCGGATCGATCTCGTTTAGGGACGAATGTAGAACGTGCAGCGCGGATTTTGCCCTTCAGAATGGCAAATGAGATCTATAAAACAACAAACATGCCGTGCGTGTTTAGAATCTTCCGTATTAGAAATAGTTATATGGCGTTATCGCCTCGTACCTGCTTTAAAATGTCGCCGAAACAATACCTTTCGATCGGTCGAGCAAAAGCATTCCCAAGGTAAACAAAGATACACGCATTTATAGGCAGAGATATGAACAATGGTGCATGAAACAATGGGCAATACCGAGCATCGTAAACTTGGAAGCGCTGTTGCCACCATTGACAAATGGTAATTAGTGGAGAAAAAATTAACTTTGTTTATTGGCATCGGTCAATCTTTATCTTCAGGGCATGCAGTGAATGAAGAATGGCGATGGTAACAAAATCGTTCTCATTCTGCACCAAGGGTAACAGTCTAAGGTGCAAATGCACTTTAACGATGAGCTGAACAGGAGATTGACGAATTGTCAGGCAATAAATGAGCTCTGGAAATGCTACATGATATAAAAGACATTTAAATATTCTTTGTTCACCGTTAGAAGCCATTGATAAATATCTTCGGTTTGAAGAAGAGAAGTCGTAAGCACTGAGCCTCTTCAGTCCCCTTAAACAGAGGTTTATTATTGCTAACAATAGAAAGCACCAATTAACTTTTTGTAAATGAAAATTTAAAAATCATTAGTAAAGAATTTTTGCTATAAAATTTCCTATTGCTTATGATGATGAGTGAACTAACAAAGCAGCTTCCTCTAATAACATTATAATGAATAGATATTAAAGGTGTTAAAATAACTTCCATCTTGAAACAATAATAATTCTTAATAGTTTATTTGTTGGTTATGGAAAAGGCTTATTATAGAGAGTTAAACACTTTAAAATGAACAGTTTCAAAAATTCAATCAAGCTATTAAGATTTTCTTTCACCTACTGATGCATTTGATAATTGTAAAAACTCTTTAAAGAGCATGATATTCGATACTACAACAATGAGTACCACCCATATTGAGAATGAAAAGCGGTTAAAATACAGCGACTGGTTTATTTTAACCGATTAAGGAATTCTAAATGATAAAGAAGATGGAAAAACTAATGATTAAAAAAACATTCCAAAATTGAAGCTTAACCAAAGCATTAATTTATAAAAATTCAATATATTCAGCTTCATTAAAGAACCTACAGATTAAAAAATAAGAGCCTATTAAATAGAATATCTTTATATGTTTGTCAATAAAATAACTACATCTTGTTTCTATAAGGAAAAATTTTCAGAAATTCACAAGGTAAGCTGGTATTCACTTTAATATGATTAATAAACAGTATATCTATATACAATTTTGCCTTGGAAGAAGAAGAAAAGATATGTTCTGTGCCAAAAAAGTAGAATTAATTTTACCACTATACAGAATGTCAAATAAAAGAAAGAAAGCGAGCATTGATGGTTGAGCAGAATCAGCCATTCAGCACAAATTTTTTTGTTATCTTTGAAAGTTACAATAGCTGAATTGTTTTTCAAATGAAAATGTCTGAATTAAAAAAAAAACTTTTAGATAATAGTAGCTTGAATATATATCGAATTTTATCGTATTAAAGAAGTGGTTGAGGAACTATATGTTAATGCTAAATGAAATATTCTTTCTTAAATACACTCTCTGCATGAATGCTTAAAATTTTCCATATAGCGCAGATTTAAACTATGGTGGTTTTGAAACGTAAAACAATATTTTTTAAATTTTGTTTAATCTTAAAATTTGTATCTCAAAAATATGTGGACAGCACTATCTATTATAATAAAAATGGATCTCGAAATGCGTTGCTAAGCGCAAAACTGGAGAACGGCTCGACCGATTCGGCTAATTTTTTAAAAAATATTTTCTTTAAGACACGAGGATGGTTCTTATGGAGGGAAAAAATGAAAATACTGAGAGGAAAATAGATAAAACGACACTTTTCTTACTTTCCCGCCAAAATTCTTCAGTTCCTTCCCCCACACCAACAGAGTCAGATAGCAGGAAGTAATAAATTATGATTTGTTTAGAAAAAAATGCGCGAAGTCAGTTGGTTTTCATTCATAGATAACGGGATGTTTAAAAAAGAAAGAAAATAGTTGCTTTTATTATTAGTCTGTATGAATATTTAAACGATGCCTGCTCAAAATAAACTCTAGGCAGGGAAGAGAAAAAAACAACAAAGCGAAAAAAGGTTTGTAAAAAGAAAAGTAGTGAAAAAAAAGGATTGAAAAAAAAGAAGGGTGTGTGTGTTTGTCACCATTATTTCCTTTGTGCGCGGCATTTTCCAAGCTGTTTTTAAACTTTCGCATCTCTTGAAAACCAATTGTGTCTTTATTTGTTTAGTGTGTTTACCTTTATGAAAATTAGAATCTTCTTATTCTATAAAAACATAGAATTTTAGACCTATTCCTCCACCATTTAAGTAAAATATCAATTCCGGGACAATCATTGCTCGGATAGAAAAAGAAAGACGAGTAGTACAATGAACAGAACATCTGAAGAAAATAATACTATAAATGAATTATATGGTTATCAAAATTTGTTTGGTTTAAAAATATTTTGTTGAGAAACCTGTTATGAGACACAGCTACATAAAATATAATATGCAAATTTTAGCGAACATTAATACTGGCGAACCAACTGGTCTCCAAAGGCGGCTAGTTTAATATAATTATGATGCCAAACGAATAAGTAACAAATGAAATATCATTATACAAAACTTTGTTCATCTAGTATATGTATTGAGATACTAAGCAGCATTTGTTTCCGAATTATGGAACTTCCACAAGTTCAACAGAATATATTTGGACCTTTCTATACATGAAATATATCCACGGAGCTATTTTACTTAACCATCATTTTAGCTTTCGTTTTTTCTTTTATCAATATCCGATTGTAGACTTAATTCAAAGCGAGAATTGTTAAAGGTTAGATCATTTGCCAGAGAACTGTAACTTAATTGATAGAATGTTGCAAAATAACGCCATCTATCGAGCTTTAGAAAAACTATCACAATTAATATTCAGGCAGAGGCCCACTTACCACAGTACGATAAAGACGTTTCCACGCGTCAGCGTTTCCTGCTCACAAAGCTACGCGGTAATATGTTTTTAGTCGCATAATTTTTTTTATTTCTTACGTACTCCTAGAGGAAATAATCTAACTTTCTGTTTGTTCAACATCTCCATGTTTTAATCCATTTAATATTTCCCTGTAAATACTCCCCCTTGAAAATTTTTCCCTTTAAATCAAAATAAATCTTTTTATTTTTTTTAAAGAAGTCTATCCATTCTCCGTTTGTATTATTTTATCTTAGTTTAGAAACTGAGCCCGTAAATATTAAAAAGCTCCTAGACACCACCCCACTAAATACCCGCTATCTGAAGAGTTTAATATTTGTGGAAGATTTGGTCATACATTTATCCACTCCCTCATACATTTTCGGTATTTCAGCAAACATTATACTAAGATATGCTAACAATATATTTGAAGACATCACAACAAATACTTTAAGCAAACGGAATGATTCACTGAATGCTAAAAGTAAAAGTGATAGCTTAGCCCTTCTTGTTACAATTTATAAGTTCTTAGCTTTGAGTTTCTTAACGTTGTTGTCTAGTATCTTCATTCTAAGACTACTAAATCAGTTATCTAGTAGAGGCAGAAATGCAATTTTCATCGAATTTTACAAAATGGACAAATCTTTACTTTTCAACGTTCTTCTGTAAAGCATTACGAATACATGAATGAAAATATGTCGAATAAATAAACAAGTTTCCGATTTCCGGTGTTTATAGGAATGGTCATGTCACCTCATACTGATGCCGGGCCACACCTTCTACGAGAAAGTTCGAAATGATCATTTAAAAACTAATTTTAATATTCGTACTGTCATTAGCAATGCCTTCATTGATATGCACCTGATAATCCAGAACTAATGTCGGGTGTAATTATTTTATGTCTCACTTTTAAGTGATTAATTTAGGTTATAAGTTATTGGTCTCACTTTTAAACAAAATATTTTTTATTTCTCACTTTTTAGCAAAATATGTGTTTCTGTTTGCTATAAGAAGATATTTTTGTTACCTTGTTTATTACAAATACTTGAAATAAAATAAATAGTAGATGCCGGAAGATAATTAAAGGTGGTAATTGTTTTTAATTTAGTTAAATAAATTTAATATATAAAATGAATATCAAAGGTAACAAAGGTTTGCATACGAATCATGACATCGACATTTTTTATTTCTTCTAACTGGGTTATGATGTAGTTAAAAGACTCGTGATTCAGTCAAGCAAATTACTGATTAATTCAAACCTTCGTGTAATTTATCTATTGGACACTGTCCTGAATTTAATTTAGGCAATATTAATTCATTCATGATTTTTATCCCCATTTAATATTTAACTAACTCATTCATTAAAATTCTGGCGACGTATCTCCCATTGACTCAGTAAGATCAAAGTCCCAATTGCTTAACTAATTTAAATCTCATTTAAACAATAGGTAGCTGATACAACAAGTCTGATAAAAGTTGTTTTTTTTTTCAGAAAAAATATATGCGTCTTTATGAGAAGAACATAAAATATTTTCAAATGAAAAAATCAGAATATTTCGAATCTCGAGGTAAAATTCGATGCATAGGTTTGGAGATTTACAATTACCGGATTTTTTTGCAGTAATTTCTTTCAATTGTTGAATTAACATATGCATTTAGTCGAATTAATTTCCATTACATTTAATCGAAATATGCTATGTTGAATCAGAAATTAAGTTTGTTGAAAAAAAATCATGCCATTACACAATATACTGTAATGATAATATACTTCTTGTACAATTTATAGTTATCTAAAGATTGGGACAGCAAGAAACGGAAAAGTGGTCACTGTATAAAAATTTTATTGCCAATTTTGCTATCCAAATAACATTTTGAATTATATATTATATATTCATTATATATAATTTTCCGAATATATGATGCAATTTTTTGTATTTTGAGTCATAAAAATAGATTTTGTAAGTAAAATGCTTCTTTAAAATTAACTTCTAATCCGGTGATTTCGTTTATCCGAAAGTTTTCTTATCCGATGTTTGGTGGATTATTGAGACTATATTGTTCTTTTATTTGAAAACACACAAATGCAACAAACGAATAATTTATTTTATATTCGTGCACAAATATAATATGCTCCTAGTTTTGTAAAATTTATTCCTTAAATTTTCATAGATATCATTTATTGGTAAAAATTTCATGGATCCAGCTGTTTTAAATATAACCATTGAAACTGCTTTTAACGATATGAAATTGATTCTTTTTGAAGAATATCAATTTCATTTCTTTAAGTAAAGAAAATTAACGAAAACTTTTTGAGTTATTATCATGAACAACGTAAACTTTAAGAATATTTCGATAAAAATTAAACTTTTGCCATGATTTAATTAATTCCTGTACCAAAATTAGCGATAATTGTGTTCTTTTTTTTCCATCAACGACTAAAATTACAGGTAAATTGATTGCAGCATCATTCAAGATTTTTTTTCACAAAATGAAATGAATGATAAAAGGTAAAATCATTCATCTTGAAACATATATATAAAATGTTGCCAGTTTTAAACTCTTTCATATTGTTTGTTACTTAATATCGTGAAGTATTTAGCAAAATGTTACATTATAATTACAAGATATAATTTAAAAAAGATTTCAAACAATTTTTCATATTTAAAAATTAATTTCATTTAGAGTTGCAATTTCTTTAAACTCAGAAATTTGGTTTTAAAGAAATCTCTTTTTATTTAAATAGCGTAATATTTCTTCATATTTCTTTTCAAACGAAATCAAGCAATCACTTAAGTATATATATAGCTTAATATTTTATGGATTAAAATTGAATCGAGTCTAGCGAGGTAAAAAAAATTATTTTAACAATGTAATTAAAAGTAAGTCTAGGCAGATTAAAAAATGCTTCAAAGATATAATTAAAAGCAAGGCAAACCAGACAAAAAATTAAACCTATTTACCATAATTAGTGCCTTTATGAAGGTGGTCTAGCACGTTCATAAATCTTAGTAGCTGCAGTTAAGAATCTCTTGTTTAACGAGACTTTATCAATCAATTGATTGTTAAGGTATTAAATGTAAGCTGTCTAATACCATTTTCAATTTAATACATTTACATCAGTATTAGAACAGCTTTTATGCAAATGGTTGCTTCTGCCTTTAAGCAAGTATTAAGAAAACTAGAGCAGACGCAAACTAATAAGAATATCATCTCAAAGCGATGAAAGATTTTTTCTTCTTCTTTTATGAAGCTTCACGTTTCTTTCATTTTAAACAATTCGAGTTAAGTAATTTTCTTGGAAATTGAAGAATGAATACTTAAAAGTCAAACGAAATTATTTCCAAATTGTTTTAGCTTGTATTCCGAATTTCGAAATCAAATTGATTATTGTTCAATGAGGAAATACCTTGAATGTGTTTTTGCTTCAAGCTTGCTCAAATTATTTTTATTGATGTGGAAATCACGTTTTTGCTATCAGAAAACTTTTTATGGCTTATGGTGGCTACGTGTAACAGATTAATGTGAAATACATATGCATACCTTTAGATTTATTTCTTGAATAATATAAATACGCTGGGTTTTCCTTCGTTATTTTTGTTATTTCGGGTTTATTTTGTATTCATTGTTAAGGTAAGCGCATTGTAAATAAGATAAGTTCCTGGATCTCATTAAATAAAAAAAAAATGAAGAAAGATGCTAGTGAAATATCATACTTTACATAGTTATTAAATATGCGCTTTGAAGTAATAGGTTATGAATGCCGGCTTGCTGGCACAGAGGTAGCGCGTCTTCCTCGTGTTCTGGAGGTCCCGGGTTCGGGCATGGTTGTTATTCTGTGTGCTATCTGTGAGATGTGTGAATGTGCCCCCCTGTAAAAAGGGGTTGTGCAAGCGAATGTGGTGAGTGTGTAGCAAAGTCGTACTCTTGGCCCTAGTTGGCGCTACTCAAGTACAAGAGACGCTTCATTCGGCTTAAATCTGCTGCTGAGCTCAGCGGCGGGCTTGTCCATGACAAGGGCCATTTGACACAACAACAGGTTATGAATAAATTTTGTTATTATCGCTAGAAACTCCTGAGGAATTTTTATTTTGTTTCAATTATCCATTCAATGGTGAAATGGCATTTGACCAGATGGATGTGAGTCAAAATTATTTACTAAAAATAAAATTGATAATCATGATCGATATTTAAAATGTATTATTAGTTTCAAAAAATTATGATATGAATTCCGTAAAATAATTGTGAATGGCATTTTAACAGAATATTAAATTTTAACACTAGCAAACTAGCATAATTTGTATTTAAAATGCTAGTTGTTGTGACAGTTTTTTTTACTGTCTCTCTTATTCAGCCTATCTATCAATATTCACAAATACATTTTTCTTCGCATACTCCCCTCCCCAAATCTTCACATGTTTTCCTGGGGGTAAGCATACCACAAAGCTGTGAAACGCTGTCCTTAAGCGTTCCATATAAATACTAAGAAGGCATTTTTTTGTTGTATGGAGTTAAAAAAATGACTTTTGTTGACAAAAATTTAAAAATCATTATGACATGATACCAAATTTTTAGAAAATTTCTTAACGAAAGCGTTTCTCAGCTTGTGGTATGCTTACTCTCAGGAAAACGTGAAGATTTGGGGAGGGAGCTATGTGAAGAAAAACGTAGTTGTGGACATTGATAGATAGACTGAATAAGAGAGACAGAGATAAAAACTGTCACAACAACTAGCATTTTAAATACAAATTATGTTTCAGCGTGAAATATCAAAATTATTAAAATTAATTCTAAATAATTCTAATTTAAGGTGATATGAATGCTTTAATTTCAATTAAAGTATATATCAGCAGAATTAGTATCTTTTGAGAGGGATAAGATCGTTCGCTAACATTTGACCATAATGCCTATGATATCGTTAAAGTCTGAAATTCGTTGTTTCCAGGATCTTGATTACTTGTTTCAGGAAATAACTATATATGCTATGAAATAACTGAATTATGCATTTTTATCGTAATAATTAACTATTTCACAAAGCTTTCTTAAAGTTCCCATTAATTGTTCTTAACTACCAAAAATAAATATGTTTTTGTGCTATAATTTTATTTCTCTATTTTTATGTAAATGTTTAATTATGCATAATGGAATAGGGTTGGGATACATGTAGTAGTAATGATAGATCAAATGATATCCAAAGTAAAAACGCAGCTTGGAGAAATCCTCTCCCATGAACTCCTATCACATCCCGAGAATATTAGAAAACTAAAAGATATAGCATTTTCAATTAAACATCCGAATAAATAAACCTGAGGAAACAAAGAGCTTCAAGCAGTAAGAAGCGTTTGCTCTCTTCAGAAAGCATGGAGGAAAACTTGTGACATTTTCATCTTACGGTCGATATAATTTCAAGCTAACTTAGTGTGGGTTTCAAAATCAATTTTTTAAAAATGCGTCTTTGAACTGCGACGATATTCTCGAGATACAATGCTTTGCCATTTTCTCTAATGAGGAGAAATGTTTAAAATTATTCTTCAAAAAGTAAAATTCTTCAACCCTTTTCCTTTTTCTATTTAAAATTTCTAGGGAATAAGCTACTCTATTTAAATTGCGTTGCAGCTTCATAAATCTATATAGACAAATGTAGGAATAGAGGTAAAATATAATAAATTAAATTATGAATTCAAGTTAATTATAAACAAATCACTTAATTATAATTACCTTGAGTAAGAAGTTCCGTATTAAAGTAAAAAAATTATATTATAGCATTACTTAATTACTAATAATTATTATTTAGAATTAACTAAAATGAAAAAACTAAAAATGAAGTTCAATATCGGTTTTAAATGATTCTCCCCATAATGATTATTATATTATTTTCCTTAATTTCTTGCATCGTTTCTGGTATATATTATATATATGTGTGCTTATGTGTGTAATAATTTTTTTTAAATCTAATACTTAACACACTTAAACTCCTAATTTTTTTAGCTTTATCCATATTAACTTCATTCTAAAATTTTCTCTTACTTACTGATACAATGTCCACTTTTTATTTAATTAATTCTAAACGTCCTATATAAAACTGCTGGTCTCAGAACTTTTTCTATCTACGGGTGAAGGGATGAAATCCTTAACGTTTGCAACATTCTTTTAAAGATACCTAAAAATTCTTTGTCCAAATCCACACGTATCAAAGGAATCCTTATTAAAATTTCACAGTAATATCACTGAAGGAAAAAATTTTGGTCTCTTTCGCTCTTCTGTCGAGTTGCAAACTTATGTATTTCTTACCACTTATTCTTTGCTCGTTCATTATGATTACCGTGGTGAAATAAGTCGAAGTTAAAAGACTAAAAGTTTCTTCTTTTCGGTCACTCCAATACTAAAATGCTAAAACACACACACACACACACACACACACACACACACACACACACACACA
>JAOUZG010016694.1:3392383-3453841 GCA_026289955.1 Argiope argentata | reverse complement strand
ACACACACACACACACACACACACACACACACACACACACACACACAGCATGACGTCATGAAAGCACGACATGGACCATTTTTGCAACTTCTTTGTCGAATTATTATTCAAAGTTTGTAATTTCAGGTGTTAATAGAACTCTGTGAATCTGCTATTCGTATTTCAGGGATATGCGCGACGAATAATGTAAGTTTTTCGTGTGCTTTCTTTTAAATGTGGTTTTTTAAAAAAATCAATAGTTTAAAAAATAATATAGCTGTAATCAGAGCTATCTTATTTACTCATCACGTAATAAGAAAAGCTACTTAGAAGGAGGTATAAAAGAAACCTGGCAAACCCTCTTATGAAAGAATACGTTGAGCGAATAACACCTCGCTTTTTTACAAAGACAGTTAAAACTAAAAGTGCTGAAAATAAAATTAAAAAGAGGTTTTGAAGGCGTGAACAATTTGTCATCGGGTAAAAAGCAATTACATAAGATTTATTCGATTGCAATGAAATTTTGATACTTAACTTCTTAAAATTCTATGTATCATAATAGAGCATCTTGGAAATCCAAGCGAACTTTATTGTTAATATAGACGATCCAGTCGCTGGAAGGTTAAAAAATAGGATTATTATGTTAATTATGATGTGTAAAATAACAAAATATTAACACAAAATCAATTGTTCTAAATGGCAACTCATCACATTATGAAAAATCATTCGGAGCTCTAACTTTTGCCAGAGCGTTTAGGACTTAAAAAAAGAGATTCCATAAAAGAAAGCACATATTATATAAGAAGAGGCATAAAAATATCTGGACGTTCTCAAACATTTTGGTTGCAAAACAAAACACATTCAGTATTATACAAACGATTGTCATAACTGTCAACTAGTGAGTGTTTTTCATGTTTTTTTTCTCGCTATTTTTAGTTTTACAACTTACGCAACGTAAAAATGATTGCAAATAGCAGAAAGTTGAATTCATGAATAGTAATAAAAAGGTTGTCGTTTGACCTTGCATTGTTTTCGGCATAAGATGCATTTATGAAGGGTAAGGGATGCTGCGGTAGGTATGTGCAACAAGTGTGGATTGTGCAGTATATACTTACTTATTTGCGGAATTAATGATACGTATCCAAACTGAGAAATTCTGTGAGAAAAATGTTCCAGCTTGCTTTCACGCATTTCCAACACGACGCTAATTCATAAGAAATATGTTTTGTCGCTCATTTCCTTTTCATTCATTATTTCCCCCCAGTTTTTACATAAAAATTAATAACGATGATAAATTTGATTTCTGATAAATCAATTTTGAATTGAGTTTGGAATTGAAAATAAAAAAGTTCAAATACTTTTAATATAGGTGCTTCTTAATAAATGGGTCGTTTATTAAATAGTGGTGTCAGTTAAAGAAATTTTTTTTGTTATTATAAACTTGACATATTAAGAAAAAGAAACGCTTTTATTCATATATTCATGTTTTATTAATTCTCTTTTAATTAAGGCAAAAAATGGCTGTTAATCAGATATTTGTTATGTTTAATATAACAGTATCACCCAGAGAATTATTAAAAATCAAATATAAACACTAAGCTTAGTTAATTTAGCACTAAACAAATCAAGCGTAGTTGAAAAAATAAATCAAGAATAATAGCAGACACTATTGTTAAATTATATTCGAACAAATTTATTTGTTAAGGAATAATGTTTAGATGAAAAATAGAGATAAAACAATATATTTTTAACCATTTGTTTTCTTTAATTTAAATTCTGATTGCGGTAAAATGAATTTCAAATGAAATATAAAAATACAACTCATGTTAATTAAATTAGACTTATATTTTAATATTTTACAGAAATTATTAAAATAACTTACAATCCTTTTATTTTCCTTAGCTTTGTTTTGTTATTTCGTATTAATTTATCTGATTAATCAACAATCTTTATATTTGTTTCCAATTAATTTTCCTATTGTATTTCTTCGAATATCTTTTTTAGAGAAAATATTTCCCTGTTTCCCTGAGAGATATAAAAAAATTTCTCAGTGATTAAAGAAAGAATTCCCCTTTCAAAAATTCAATATTTATTCATTAAAAAATCTCAGACATTAAATATCTTTGAATTTCGATGAAAAGTTGTTTTTGAAACATTATATTAGATTTCGAAAATTTAACTACTTCCAATAATTTTAATTATATTTCTGAGAATAACAAGTTTTATTTTCATTTTATTTAATTCTTGGAATTCAGAAATTTTTTCTTTGTATTTTAAGTACACGTGCGCAAATATCTTATTATATTATGGATTCGTTGTTTCAAAAAATTACCATTTTTAATATGGGGAACTATTGAATAAATAACTATCATTTTCTACATAGAATTTAATTAATCGTAAAGCTAGTTCAAAATGAGAGTTAATTCGATGCTTAGTACTGAAATGTAATGAAATATGATTGACAGAAATAATAATTTTTTAAAAAGAAAATCTTCATTTTGTCCCCTTTTCAGCCAGGACATCTCAGTGCTTGTCAACTACTCTGCGCCTGCGCAGCTGAAGTTTTTTGAGAGAATGTATGGCACAAGAATCGTGCTTTTGGTTAAATATCGCTAATTCCTACAATTAGTCAAAAATTCGGGATGAAATATCAAAGGAAATGTTAAAAAATATTTATTATTAGTCGAAAGGCTATTCAAAATTAGTTTCTTAAGATATAGACAACATAGAATTTAATTTCAGTATTCATAAAACTGAGTTAATATTTTTGTTATTTTAATTTTTTTTTCAAAATTTAATCTTAAAAAAGCATTTTTATGAGGGCTCGTTAATTGATAGAAAATTATAATCATATAAGATGAAATTTGGTGAAACAAATTTCTGTTAAGCATATGAAGAAATTAGCGTTTCCCAATAGCAAATAAAGAAATAAAGAGAAAAAATTATTATTTATCACAAATAAGTTTATTTTAATGTACAGTTATAATATTATTATATGTTTTTTTAGTGTTTTTTCCCCTAATTTTATATAGCAAATAAGCAAATGAATTAAGTGTGATTGAAACATGCATGATATAATGTGTTCTCATTTTACAGACTCTTTATATTAAGAAGCATGTTTCAATTTAGCGCATGCTTTTATTAAAATATTTGATTTGATCTGTTAGCTTAGCATCCCACTTTGAAGGGATACTTTGAAATTTGGTATTTTAAATTTATTATGTGATAATTTGTAGAAAAATAATGTATTAAAATGGTTAAAAAATAACGTGTGTTGATTTTAAGCAATTTTCTTTTGAAACTTCCCTAAATAAACAAAAAAAATGTAAATACTTCTACCGGTCGGTGTATGTATATGTGCACGCCAAATCTAAAACATAGCAAAGTAAAAGATGGAAACTTGACCTCAGGTTTCTACAACAAAATTATTGATATCTATCAATTCCCAAATTCTTCAGTAGGAAGTCTGTCTAACCATTCATCCACATAGATATAAAAATGATTACTCAAACCCCTATATGCAAAATGAATGAAATTTGAAATATTGTTCTATCAGCTGAATTGCAGATTTATACCGAATTTTTGACTTAAATAATTAATCATTAGTCTGTCTATTCATGAGTTTCAGAATTAAATAATTCCAATATAAGTAAATGAAATGTTAGCTTAATATCAGTGTAAATTCATAATTAATTATGGGCCCACACAGCTAAGAAAAAAAAGGATCCAAGAGCAGACTCAATTTTTTTCATTGAGTTTCGAAGCTTAACACTTCCTGCACTACATTGTGCACGAATAAGGAATTGTGACTATTAAAGATATCATGAAATATAATATTAAAATAAATAAACATGAAAGAAAATTATTCTTCGAATTTATTTACTAGAAAAAACCCTATTACAACATTTTTAAATAATTTATTTTTCATTTTTTAAATTTTGTAAAATTTTAAATTTGGAAAAAAATGCTTAATAAGAAAATATTTCATACACCATTTATTGACTCTAAGATAGCACTTTTCATCTGCCCTTTATTCTTTCAAACAATGAATAGAAAAACTATACAATGTTACTGCGCATGAACAGAAGAAGACACTCGAAACTGAGTGAAATTTCAATCCTTGCAAAAGCTGTTTCCACTCTGCCACGAGAATTACAATATTTTATTCTTATGTTTACTCAGAAAATGACAACTGTGAAATTGAAAGTACATTAGATTATTAAAAACTTAAAATATTTTGTCAAAATTAGATAGATTTGGTATTATATATGTAAACATTTCTGTAGGAGGGATGCTGCAGTTCCACAGTGCCAATGCACTAGATGAACTTGCATCAATCAATAGTTTCGAGAATCTCTAAACTTATATCGAAACATATCTGCAAAATGAGTGGACCTCATTTGAAATGAGGTTCTCCTTCTTTAAATCATACAATCAACTCTTCTACGATAGAAATTTTTCACAACATGATTATCATGCAGCAATACTGAAAATACTGCTAGTTTCTATCAGCATGGATTCAATAGAATGTCAAATAAATTAACTACGTTAAGAATAACTTCAATGTACTAGAAGATGTGCCGTTTTGATGGGCTATTATCCAGTTAACAATATCTTGATTAAATGTCATTTGTCTGTGTCTCGCCCATCATCGCGGAGTATTTTCTCTCTTGATAACTTTTTCTTTCTTACATAATGTTTATAAAAATTTCAGATAAAAAATAACCACTAAAATAGAATCGAAACAATTAGTATTAACGCATTAGTGTTTTAGCTCGCATTAACGAAAAAAATGCGTCGCAAAATACAAAATTTAAAGAGAAATTCTGAAAGAAAAATTAGAAACAGCTTCTGGCCGGTCTCGAAATGAGAATATAATGAATCAATATAATAATAAAATAATGAAAATTACCAACCTCAGCTCATTGACATTTGCTATAATCCAACATTAAAACATGTAAATAGAATAAAAAGTTCACCATCCCAGAAATAATTTGTAGACATGCTTAGTTTTCTTGATTCCCTCAGAGATAAACAGTATTTAAGCATTAAAAAACCCGAATCAATTTTTTAGACTTCAAAACAGAATTTTAGATTTGTGTTTCCAATAATGATGCCGACCGAATGGGTGAGATATATTTTTAATTCTTCCAATTGTTACAGACGGCTGTTCACGATTATACATACTGTTTTCATAAATTTCTTTACGTTAGAGGATTTCGGATTGAGAAATCTAATATCGTAAGTTTAAACTCATGACGCATCAGTCAAAAATTTTTTTTTTAAGTAATTTCTTTCCAGTGTTTCTGAACAATGGACCACTGTTCCTTATAGAGACTGTTAATTGTTTTGAAATGGGTAAGAGAAAACAATGAAGTTAAAAGTTCTTCAAACTAATTCATTTATCTATTAATTATATTATTCTGTAGCACTTTTTCAGAACAAATACATCCATGAGATTTTGAGACAATATGATGTCCTTAATAATTAATGGTATTTTGTGAGAGCATACAATTATTCCGCATCATATAAATTTGATAGTAAATATGGGTAATTCATAAAAGTATTTGCATCAATAAAATATTTCGCCAAATCTGACAAACAAGAAATTTTATTGTAACCACGAAGAAATCTTTTTCTGATTTGGCGAGGATGTATTTGTTATGGTAGCAGATGTATAAATGCAGCTGAAAGAAGAACTTGCATATAAAAATGATGCGCTTTTAACTCATGCTTGCATTATTCATTTTTGCTGCAAGAGAATAAAAAAAACTTTATTATTTGGTTAATTTTTACTGTACAAAAATATAGCAGCTAGTTTATAACAAAAAAAATTTGTTATTTTAAGTACGAAGAAACTGTTATTGTTAATGACCAGCTCTAACGACTTTATAACGAATCGCACCGATTCATCCATGTCCTTTTTTGTGTTCTTTTTTCATAAAATTTCAATTTGCTGCATTCTTCTAGTAGTTTCATATCAGAAGTTGGGAATGCATTCCCTATAAAAAAGACGCTCAAAAAACAAAAATGTTCCATACATTTATCTATGCTTCGCTTGTTACTTTAATTGCAAACTTCCTTACCGAACTATATTGCAGTTACTTTGAAGAAACTTTTCAAGTTTTTCTAGTCCCACTTCCTTGATTTTTGCAAAATATTAAAGTCTTTTTGTGTGTGTATGACAGAACATAAACAGACAAAAGATGCACTCACTGTTGCATGGAATGGCATCTCAGAGAAACTAAATTTTGTTGAGTAAAATTATAAAACAAATTTAATTAAATTCCATAAAAATTTCCTAACTTTCTGTTTCATAAATAATATAATACAGGCTATCTTTAGAATTTAAATTGAGATTTTTTTAAAAAAATATTAACACAAAATCAATTGTTCTAAATGGCAACTCATCACATTATGAAAAATCATTCGGAGCTCTAACTTTTGCCAGAGCGTGTTCGTTAATCAAATTATGAGAAAATTGTTTTTTGTTGTTAGAAATAAGTAAAAAAAGTGTTATGCGTTGTTTTTTATGTATGATTTTTCGTTACCTTCTACATTTTACTTTCGTTTAGAAATTGTTCATGCAAACACATAAAATTCATTATGAGCGAATACTCTCCTCCAACTATTATACTTAAATTATGCGGTCTTTTTGTATTTAGTTTCGTATATAATTTTTTTAAAAAAATCATATATTCATTTTGAAAATTTTGCGTTTGACTGAATAAGTTGAAAATTTGATACAGTTATACAATTTTTATTTTAAGACCATACACTAAATTTCATTTACGTTATTTATTGATTTTTAGAATCGCGTTGCATACATACGAATGGATAGAATAACATGCAATCAAGCATTGGCATAGTTTGCCCAATTTTGGCATATATCAACAAATAAAGTAATAAAATCATATGCTAACTGTTGCTATTTTAATAATTATCGTATTCACATGCACTTCTTCTGAATATTCAACGTGTTTGTGGATATTGTGCAGTTTGTATATGCCCTCGTCAATGTCAGACTTTCACTTTGAAGTTTAGAGAGTGGAATGTCAGAAATTTTCTTCATCAGGTCAATATTTAGATTTACGAAGTTTCCCAAAATAGTCTTCATATAGCTTCAAAATGGGACGTTAATTTAATAATTATATTAACTTATCTGGAAGTTATAAATATAAAAAAATTAGTGAATTTTTTGTCTTCAACTTCTGACGTAGAGATAGACGTGCCACAATGGGATGCACTTTAAAAACGGTTTGAAAAGCTTCCGGTATGATAGTTGGACTTCGTCATTCTTGTGGTGAAAGTAATAAGGTGGGGTTCAGTCACCCCCTACAGATGATGGAACGTGCCTTATAGAGGAAGAACAGTAAATTGGCCATATAGGACTCATTCTTAGTGTTTGCCTGCCTCTGTAGTGGTTTTTCAATCTCTCAGTTTAACTGGATACATTCATGTGAGTCGAAGTGGATCTAGTATGCTTACACACAGTTTTCTGAACGTAACATATTTTTATGCATACTGTTTGATTTGGATTTTCTTGAGTTGAGAAAAAGGTCCGTGAGAGCATTGTTATGTTAAACAATACATACGTTGATTATCAAGTATGGTCTAATTTGTAAGTCCCAAATCAATAAGATTAAATCCAATTTTAATTTTAATGAAAACTGAGGCGTCATTATTTTTTAAAATTATATTTTAATTTGTTGAAATATTTTTTATTATTTATTACTCTGAATATATATTTATATATATATATATATATATATATATATATGCAAAATTATGTACAAAACATTCAACTATATTATAGTATGCAAGTTAAACTCTTTTATTTAATAATTCGGTGATTTCATTTGCAGTTTCATCAAGAAATAAATTTCTAAAGCCGTACCAATGTTTTACAACAGTATAGAATTTATTAGAATAACATTTCTTAAGTTATGAGATAAATTGAACTGAGTTTATTTTCTTTACACTAACACCCTGTTTAGAAGCAATAACCGGTAACTGGGGACTACGTCGTTACTTTGAGCTACTGACGGATGAAGAAGACGGCACGTGAAACCAAATTCTCTCTTCAGACGAGCATTTTGGAAACGCATTTCACAGGTGCGGGATTTAAAGGGGGGAAAATCCCGGTCGATATGACGCGTCGGATCATTATGCTTTGATTCTAAAAATAATCAAAAGAACGAAGATTCTGAGATCCATCTCTCACTAGAATAGGTTGACTGCATAAAATACATAATAAAATTTAAAAGCACATTTAAAAATTATTTACACAATAATCTTTTTAAAATTTTTAATATGAATGATTTATTTATGAGTAAAAAAGTTGTAATGCTTTTTTTCAATTTTATATTTATTCAATTCGAAACAAAAGGCCAAAAACTGAAACTGTCTGAGCTTATTCAGGAAGTCAGATCACATTATTAACTGATATTTAACATGAAGCAAATACATACTAAACAAAAATGGTAAATTTTCACTTTTTGTTTTGCTAATTATTGACTTTGAGTTAAGAAAATTTCTCTCTCTCTCGCTATATTAGAATACAAACTAGTAAAATATCTTTATAACGTTTTATAAACTTAATAATTATTTTTTAAAAATTCTAAATTTTCAAAAATGAATATATTTTCATTTATTTAGTTTTTTATTTTTTCCTAAATTAACATTATTATAATATTATAAAGATTGGGATAAAAATGCATATTATTATTTTGTTGTCTCACTTTAAACGTTCATATTTTGGAAATATATCAATGTACGCGTACTGAATTTTCTGTTTTTAATCAAAATTGATCTTTAACTGTTTGAAAAATATAAAAACTTAAATGCAACAGATAGATTTTAACGTGTAGTAGAAATCTTTTTTTTATAAAATTTAAAATTATTTCAAAATTTAAGATACTTAGAGCATTTTAAATGCAATTAAATTAGAACAAAAAATCCCTTTTGGAAAAAAAATCCTTAAATACATTATCATTCCTCTGAACTCATTAACTATTCACTTAATTAAGTAATAAATCTTGTAATGTTATTTTAAGCGTATATAAGCATATATTTTAAGACAAAATGCTATAAAACAATTTCACTATTTTAATCCTTTTTCCTAAATTCAAACTCTACCATCTCATTAATTGCCGACAAACGGTAAGGCAGCTGAAAAAGACAGACAGTCGAGGAATTCAACAGTTTACCACGGCTCAATTTTCTCTTTTTCAAAGAAAGCGCGCTGAAACGGTAGACTCGCGACATTTCTGGACACAACAAAATTAAATAATTGCGGTTCGTGAATGAAATCATTTCATCTCTCCTTCTGACAAGATGGGGGAGTCTTGTGTGACTTTGCTTCCATGCGGCTGAAGGTCGTGACTAGCATAACATCCTGCTTTGTCGGATGGATTCGAAAAGAAACAATGGAAAAACAGTACACGACTGTTTAGCAGATGATGAGCCAGACAGTCAAGGAGGAAAGGACTGAGAAACTGCCGTTACACTGGTGTTTTCTATTGCTTCTTGTGTGAGGTTTGTGTTTTTAAGGCTCCGTGCGTGAGCAAGGTCAAATTGTTCAGAGCATTTTTATTTCGTTTTTCTCCCTTCCATGTATTGACATTGTGACTGATGTCTTTATAAAACATGCAACAATGAATTGTGAAGATTTTGTATCTTCACATTTCACGAAGTGGAAAAGTGTGCTAACCCTGTCCTTAATCATAGCGCTGAAAAGATCGTCATAAAATGGTTTCTGTGAGTTTTTTTACTGAAGGGCGCTTATTGGTATCGAGGCATAATGAATCAAAATCCTTATTTTCTTTTTAAAAAAGGACAAAAAGAAAATATCAAATGAAGTAATAATTAAAAGCAAAAAACACGACGCTAAAAACAAATCAATATTTCTTTTTATTAAAACTTTATGAGGAATGGAATTAACTGAGCTATCTTTCGAAATTTAATTATAAAATGTGAATGCGAAAATAAAAAAAAATGGGAATGGCGATGTATTTAAATTATTGAACTGTAATTCATTTGTTGATTCTTCTTTAACTTAGGAAGCATCGCGTATTATTAAAAATTTATTATTTTTTGTTTTTAATTCAATTCTATTCTGTTTTTTTTGTAAGCATTTGGAAACTAAGTATAAAAGGCATCCAAGATTAATTTTTCTCCATTTGATACTTTTCTGCTACAAAGGCTTTCTAGGGAATATTTATAAATGTTATATGTGGCAATTTCTACATTAAAAATTAGAAATCTCAAACCTTTATTAGCAAAATAATTTAATAACTATAATTTACCATTGCTTATATATTACAAATATTTTACATTTATACTATGATTTTTGCATTAATGTTTGCTTAACGTTTCATTTTCGGATCAATAATAATTTTAGGATTTTATGAACAAAAAGGCAGATGTTATAATATTTCAATAATAATGTCTCATGTAAACATCGAGAGTAAATGCTGACTGTCATTTTGGTTCAAAATATTTCAGAATATTGATAAAGAGAGAAGATTAAACTGTGAATCAGAATCCTGAAATCGGCATTATTCCAATAGATTTGGGATGTCTAGTCACTTTGCCAATGACTATCACGATATTTTGAGCCTAAAAATAAAACTCGATAATTTTTTTAAGGAAAACATCGCAGAAATGGCTTTATATTTTAAAATAGAAGCGTAGTAAGTTATTTTTTAAGATTTTCATATTTTACTCTAAAATATAATTATATTTTTATCAAACTATTTATACTATTGACTTATAGGTTAACTATTTATACTATTGACAATCTGGAATTTAAATTTTTTTTCACAAATCGCATTTTTTTAAGTATGCAAAAAATAGAACTACTCACATCCATTTTCCCTTAGGGATAATTAATCAATTCAATTGTACACAAACGGAACTACCCAACATTCTGTTAAATTATCCGTGGGAAAAATTATTAAGTTGCCACTGTAACATAACCAAGGACGGAAACCAACACAAAAGCATCCTCATTCTGTTTTAGCCCATAAGTCCACCACTCACGAAGGGATTCTAACTGACATCGACATGGAGGTAACTCAACCCTCTACTTTTATTATTCTCATAGTGGAAGCGAGAACCTGCTTGCTTATAAGTATCTTATCATTCCCATATCTGGGATGAAATATGTTTGCAGGTTGAGACATGTTATAAATCGCCAATTTAGAGCACCTTTGATAAATGTGCCTATATAACTGTTCATGATGTTGATGTCGTATTCATGTTACAACGGAAAGATGTGTGTAATAGCTTCTGAGGATAAAGACCCCGAGTAGCCAAGGGCAGAAATCTAACTTCTAGCTCACATGAAGATGGCACTCACACACTCATTTGCATAATCCCTTTTTACTGTGAAGCTGTTTCACACTCCTCGCATTTAGAGCGCTTGGACAACTAAGCCGAACCAAGACCCAAACCTGGGACGCCCAGATTATAACTGGTCATATAAATATTGTGTGGGAATCTTTAAATGCAAATAATAGCATCTTTTGATTCAAAGAGCCCAGCTTCTTTGACATTAAAATAACAGTAAAACTTTTAAGGATACACAAAAAGAATGTTTAAAAAAATTGTCATGATGATTAACATTTATTGACTTGATGTACCTAAGTACAACGAACATAGGAGGTTATAATGAAGTAATTCCACTAATCTTCAGAAACATTGCTGAATTTAAATATACCTTTAATTTATTTTATGAATATATCTTCAATTTATTTTGTGAAAACAAGAAAATATATTTTGTCAAATTTTCTATCCGTCGGAATAGCGTCAAAAATCAATTAGATTAATCTATATTAACAAGAAATTAATTTTTAAGAGTATTAAAATATAGAACTGTCAAACACAATTGCAAAAATACATCGATGTTCAAAACATATAGCAAATCAGAAAATAAGGGCAATATCGGTTTCAAAATTCCATTCTTACAAACGAGAAACAACTAAAATTAAATAAAATTATATAAAATGTTTCTTTCACGATTATATTAAGTTGGAGAAAAAGAAATCCATTATTATTTTACAGCCATTTACCAAGAAAATAATGGATTTCTTTCCAATATTTTCTTTCCATATGGAATTTGTGAAAATAATTGAAAAAGTAATCGATTATTTTCTCGGTAGATTTCTCTAAAATAATAATGGATTTCTTTTTCCCCAACCTAATATAAATGTTTCTCCCATGATGCATATTCAAAGATATTCCATGATAATAAAAGTATCATACATCTAAACAAAAGAGGAAAACCGTTTTCGAAATATTTAACTCTTTTAATTTCCAACATACTAATTATTCCATGCAGCAGAATGATATCAAATAAAATATATATAAGCATATAATTTAAAATCTATATTATTTATTACTTGAAAATAAAGCATTGATATAACAAATGGCTACAGATTTTTCTCACTGTTACAGGTATCAAGGATACGGAGGATTAGTAATATAAATGGGAAAATATGTAAATCCTAAAGAACAATTTAGATTAATTACCATTTAATCTTAATCCGTGGGTATCAATAAAAAGTGTTATGAACGATGAGAAAACGTTAGACTGAAACTTAAAAATGGGTGAAGCTGTTTTTCTTCTTTTTTTATGGTTTTCTCAAAATTAGATTTTCTGTATTTTCTAAAATTGTTGCCCTTGTGGCAATGATCTTCACACACACAAAAAAGGTTTTTCTTTTATTTATATTAACATAATAGATTTGTATAGTTGTCATGTAGAAGAAACCATCAGGAATTTATATTTTATCAAACTATAGTTCTATGGAAATATTAGGTTGGGAAAAAAGAAATCCGTTATTATTTTCCATCCATCTACCGAGAAGATAATGGATTTCTTTTTCCATTATTTCCAAAAATTTCATATGGAAAAAATAATGGAAAGAAATCCATTATTTTTTCGATAGATGACTGTAAAATAATAACGGATTTCTTTTTCCCCTACCAAATATATCTATAGAAGCTAAAGACTACATCAGTCTTCGATCAAGCGTCCATGACTTTGATATTTTTCAAAACAGTTTTCTTTAATTTCTTAGAAATGCTAGCATACAATATCACAGTTATAAATAGCTATAAATGACTGACAATTTACGATGTGACATTTTTATTAGACTCATTAGTCTGTTGAAAAATGAAAGAACTGTGCAATGTCTTGGAGTTTGTAAGAAGTAGCATTTGGTATAGCATATTGTATAATGGCTTTTAATGCAGTTATTCAAACCAAAATCAGTATCTACGGTACTATTTATTTGGTCCAGGTCATGCTGAATAAGGTTGACGTCGGCTACAATGCACATCTGTATGCGGGAAAGAACTTAATGTTGCACGTTCAACAACTTTGAGGTTGTCACGCTCTCACACACAGCAATTTATCGGCTGAGGTCTGACAGAGGAATCAGTTTCACTGTACACACTCTCTCTTACTGATTACTCTAAAAAGAATCCTGGGAGAGCTACAGGTAAATTTCTACTACGTGCCGTTTTTTCAACGTGACCACCATAGTAACACGATATTAGACATTAGCATACCAAAATAGCAAAACGTCTCGGTAGAATGAGATGTATATTAAGTCATCTCACGACCTTATTTCTCTGAAGAAATGGTTACTTCCTTATTTTTGGCTCAATATTAATTTCTTTGTATAGTTTGTGTTTTTCAGACAACACACTCTTATAAAACTAATGCTTTAAAATTATTAGCTACGAGCAGCACTATAGATTAGAATAAGATATGACAAGGGCACTAACATAATTTTATAGAAAGTAACAACAATGTTCAAAGAGTTTAAAATTGTATACTTTGAGAACTAATTTGACACTTCTAACTATGACGTATATCGGTGATAACTAACGATATACGATGACGTTTGACGTATATTGTTAGTATAAGTTAAAAGTGATCGAATCAAAAGCAAAATTACAATGAATTAACAAAATTTTATTATTTTAATGTCAACTTTTGCAGAAAAATTATGCATACAAATATATCGGCAACTTATAAAACACTCAACATATGTAACTTATAATTTTTCCCGTTACGCATAGCGATAATATTATAAACTAATGCGATGATATTAAAGTTAATAATAATAAATTAACTTTTTTGTTCTTTTTCTTGTGCAATTGTTACTCTCAGTAATATCCGGACGATATATTTAATAAGTGAGTAAAAAACACATATTTGTTAATGAAAGAATATTGATGCATAATTTTTTAGATTGCACTAAAAAGTAAGTATTAATTTTGAAATCAATATTGGGCATCTAATGAAATACCTGAAACAATGGTATTGTATTTATAAAATATTTAATTCAAAAAATATATTTAGTGACACATATGATATGAATTATTTTGAAAATCTGATTTTCCAGTTTATCTAAATACTGCATTAACATCCATTCCTGTTGCTGTTTACTTAGCAGAGGTAATTTTCACCAAGTAAAATACCAAATAAAATCATAGTGGTAATTTTAAAAATCTTATTGTAATAGCCTATAAATAAGAAATAATATCCATTGAGATTGAGAAAACTACTAAATATTGAATGAAATAATGAAAAAAAATCTAAAATCTTTGTTAATACTAAAAATTGTTTTGAAGTTTTGTGGGGAAAAATTTTTCAGACTTACTTCCACGTCTTTTATTTCGAAACTCTCATCAATATTGAAAACCTGTGAATCAGGCTCCATGGGGATATTATTTTAATTTCTCAGCTTTTTACCTGAAAATAATTACAAAAAATAAATTCACTAGAAATAATTTTTTTCATCTATTAAATACCTGAAAATAATGACTATATTGACTACCTAAAAATTTAGTCTCAAAACCTTTAACTTTTGTAAAACGAATTTCTTATTAAAACTATATTTTATTTCAATAACATGGGAAAAAATGCAATTCATATAAGGTTTCACAAATTCTTTTTTCTTTTGTAGGCTACGGAAACTTGATGGCTTCAGAAATCCAAAAAACTTATTTCCTAAAAAACCTCGTTATTCGAAACCTTACTTCCAGAGAACTCGCCGTCTTCATGGACATAGTGTTAGCTACATCTAATATTACAAAAATATTTTTTTTATACTGGTATTTCTAGATATATTATAGAGTAGCATGCCAGTTCAAATGTTGATTAGATATTTGACCATGACCAAAAAATTAAGAAGTATGTCATGTTGGTCACCGATTTCTTCCGAATGTGATATCAGTTAATATTATTCTTTAATTATCTACATTTTTCATTTTTCTGGGCATTCTTCTATGGATAATAGAATAAAATTATGTATAAGAAAACAACATTACGTACATGCGTATTGTAATATTGTTGCACATTATTAATTTTAAAAAAATTCAAAACGTTTGCTTTTTATTGCTAATGTAATTCATTAAAAAGCAAATTATATTTTATTCTTTTATTGCAAAATACAAGGAATATTCACAACCTTCATATAAGAAATCTTAAAATTTATCTAACCTTGTGCTCTGTTGTTTTTAAGAAAGCGGAGAGAGATTGCGTAAAAGATTTTTTTAACCAGGTAAAAGGAAATATTAAACAATTCTCAAATATCTCATAAATCAGCATTATAGTTATCAACGGACATGTTGAGTAATTAGCTAATTTTAAAATACCATTCTTGTCTAAATACGAAAAAAGGTGTGGTGTTTCGTAATCATACAATATGTTTCATGTGAAAACACTTACTAAAAAACCTGTAAATAAAACAAATTTTAATAACTGTTCTTGAAAATTATCAAGTAGTAAATTTCTGTTATTATTGCAAAAAATTATTTGTTAATATGATACCATGGTATCAAAAAGTCTTGAAGAGCTATCAAGATATCAGAGAATCTTTGATACTATGATATCTTGGCATCAAACAGTCTTTCCAAACATGATATTTTGGTATCAAAGACTCTTTGATAACAGTTCTTGGTATCAAAGACTCTTTGATAACATTTCTTGGTATCAAAGAGTCTTTGATAACATGATAACTTGGTATCAAAGAGTCACGGATGTCGTAATATCTTGGTTTCAAGGAGTCTCAGATACCATGATCTTAACATTTGCAATAAAAACTAATACTATGTGTGGCATACAAAAGCATAACATAATTTTGTGCCGAGCAAACAAAGTTACTGCTGTCTTTTGTGATCGAGTATTATGAATGACAGTGACTACAAAAAATAACAAATTTCAGCATTAGTTTGTATAATAATTTTCAAATATGTATTTGTCAAACTCTTATTTAACTCTTTTTGACTACGCTTCTTACCAGATTATCTACAAAACCAGCGAAAAATTGAAATAAAATTAGACTTAGGAACTTCGATTAAAATTTATTGACCTTATAATCGTATTTTCCAACAAATAATTATTCTTAACTATGTATCAAAAACACAGTTATCTTTAAACTATAGTGCCATTTTCATTAGTACAGGCTCATAAAACAAACATAATCTATTTTTCTAATATTTTACCAAAGTATGTAATACAAAAATGAAAATCTGTGTTTTACAGTTAGGAATTTCTTTTCAAATCAAAAGTTGATTGGTATAATAAAAAATTACTCGAAAGGTACATAAATACATTTACATACATTTTATCTAGAAAAATGTGCAATTTCACTTTGAAAAGGAGACTATAACATTTTATATACTGTCAATTGCCAGTTGGGGAAAATTTATGAAACTTAATATTATAAACAATGGATATTTTAAACTACAAATTTTTTATCTGTTCCATTGAAAATTCTTACGCTCATTTTTCCTACACTCTTGAAAATCATAAAAGAAACTCATTACAGAAACAATAAATATTATAGACAGTAAACATTACAGCCAATCATTGCAGAAACAATATTTTTTAAAAAGGTATTTAAAATGACAATCATAAAAACATCCCTTTGTCATGTGATGAAAAAAACCTTTTAAAATAACCTATATAATAATTATTTTAAGAAATAAGCAGATTAATTAGCTTTTAATCGAAAATCATTAAGAATGCCGAGTGATATTCTTCAACAGTTTACAAAAACACTCAGATTCAAACCTAATTAAACAAAATTGGGAAATTAATTACTTTAAATGCCCAATTTTCAACTACCGATCAAAACCTACAAATAAGAAAAACTTTTTTATATTTTATTAAAAATTACTAAGCAAGTTAAATTTCCAACTCCCAACCGAAACACAGACAACGATTATCAAAATATTAATGAAAACAGAGGAATTTCCAACGAAATCAAACTTACTCAAAGCACGTGATATAAATAAAATCCCCAAGCGTATCCAAAATAAAGCACACTAAAGCATTCCATTTAGACAAAATTAGGCAATCCCATTGTGATGAGAATCCAGCGAGGTGCTCCTTGCCACCACTTCCATCTCTGAGGTATGCAGCCTTGAAGTTAGAGTACAGAAGTGCAAAAAAACCAGAAGAGCAAGCTTGAAGGACGATGCTCTGGGCACCATGGACTGTATCACTGGAGCACATGTGATCGGATGAAAATATTAAACAGAAAATAAAAGAAAGCCTTTTCTCAACTTCCGCACCTGAGAAGAAGTCCGGAATCGGTATCTTGCCCAAGGGAAATTCGCATAAGGTCAACGAACACCAACGTTTCGAACGGTACCCTTTGCTTGATAGATGCCGACATACCGGTAAAAATGTGTCTTCGGCTGTCAATGATGTTATGTCTTTTTCTTTTATTTTTTCTGAGTAAGAAGGTCTTCGAAGCGGAAACTACGTCTAGTCTATATTTTCCAGGCCTATTAAGTATTTTTTCCTTCTCCTTGTTCCGTTCTGTTGGGTTAACTAATAATAGTCGAGGTTCCCCCTCCCCCTCCTCCGTTGGTAATTGCATGCTCTGATCAAGGAGAAATGCGTTGGAAAAAACTTTCTTTTAAACTGTAACTGTGAGAAAAGAAGAGGCGAACTTTTAAACAAACAAAAATATCACGTAAATAATCATTATTTAGATCCGCAATAAGGAAGGCGCGAGTTTTGAGAGAAATAGGGTTCATTAAAATTGAGAGCTTTTATTCGTAAAAAAGGTAATATATTTAATGTTTTACGATTTTTTTAAAGATCAAATATATTTCGGTTATGAAAAATTTGAAATATTTTTGACATTGCTTGAAATTAAAGGAAGTGTACGAACGATGGGCTGGGATTATCTTTTGTAATCCATCTT
Source organism: Argiope argentata (assembly GCA_026289955.1). NCBI lineage: Eukaryota > Metazoa > Arthropoda > Arachnida > Araneae > Araneidae > Argiope > Argiope argentata. Next base: position 3,435,623 of record JAOUZG010016694.1, on the reverse strand, counting down.
CGCCTCCTACGATCCATCAAAGTAAATAAAAGATTTCATAAATATTCGATTCGTTCAGATCGCCACGCCCTGGCAGCTAATTTTAGTTTTCCCTGTCAAAAGTGAAAAGCAATGTAGCAATAACTTTACTTTCTGGTATCTGAATCTGATCTGGTATCCGAAGTATAAAGAAGTTACTATAATCGTAGAAAAATTGGAATTATCGTCAATTTTGGAGAATCTCAAAGTTTCAGACTTCCATAAAATTGTAGAGCACTTATTTGAAATTATGCCTCTCTGTCTGTCTGTGAACTCGTTAACTCAAAAGCTCTTTCAGCTTGACGAAAGAAATTTGGTATATGGATATTAGATCATATGTGTAGGTTTCCATTGAAATTTGAACAAAATTAATTTAGAGAATTTCTGTTCTGCCTGCCTGTTGAAGAAGAAGCGAATTCAATTACGAAACAACGAAAAAGGTAGATAAAGTTTGGTACATAGTTCAGCATATTAAATGTAGATATTTAACAATTTTAAACCAAATCTGTCAAAAAATTGTCGATCTGTACTTTCATAAGCATGTGAATGCGATTAATATAAAGAAAAAAAAAACAATTGCAGTTTATTGCCATATTTGGATTTTAATGGATCAGAATAAAAGTGTCCAAAATATATACTAGAAAGATCGATTCAGTAAAAACACCAGATTCTCGCCGAAGATCTGTATTTCGTGATTATTGTTCACAAATGCCATGTAAGCCATTATCTGCCATGACCAAAGTCTACAATTTTATGCGGAGGGGGGAGGAGAGCTTTACTGGACAGTATGTTAGAAATTCTCGGTGAAACTATAGTGGCTGGATTACGAAGAGATGTGAACTCTTTTAACTTTTTTACAGGGAAATGAATTACCCTTTATAATACACGCTATACCCAATTTTAAATGTACAAAAAAATCATGAGCTATCGATTCTAGATTTATTTGTTTCCTTTCACAATACGGTGTTTTGTGAAGATTTGGGTTTTCTTCATAGTATAGAGAAAAGAAATGTAAGTTTTTGTTCAGTACTTCCCTCAGTTGATAAATTAGATTTAAAATAACTTTTTGTTTGATTAATTGAAATTTGGTATACCGCATAAAAAATTTCATTTGTACAATTTTTCTTTGTTTTGATTTTCTATTCGATCAAGTTTAGCACTTAGGCATTTGTTATAAAATCGAATAAAAACAAAGCGTATTTTCAAGAATTTTTTTAAAATTTTCCCAAACATTCTTCTTTAGAGAAAACGGTAAAAGACTTTTTAATTATAGATGTAATTATTGGTTAGATATTGCATGACAAAAAGTATAATGATGATAATTGATGATGGTCATTCATATCGTCTAGAATAATAATTTTCATTCGATATCATCGCTTGAGATCATCTTTATTGTTAAAATAAGACTTTGATTAATGTCTAGGAAACAATATATATCCGGAAAATGTCAGATCCTCTAACCTGTAATAAAGCATCACGGAGTTCTTATATAGCTGTAATTTTATTACGGATGAATGATTCAGTCATTGAAATAATAAAATTGATTGCATTCCTTAGTATCAGTATAAAAATACTCCTATTTTATTGAGCCGACAGAGAGATAAAAGAAACCTAATGAAGTTTTATACAGAAATGGCGTTTCTTTTTCATAGGCAAAAAATATCATTTAATTTCCAAACTTTTGGAAGTCACTCTTGGAATATCTTTTGAACGAATTTTGGAATTTTAACCATTCGATGCAAAACATAGATTAGCGTTTTATTCCAATTATTTATCTACTAATCGTCTTTGGAGATCAGATTATTTACCTGGACTACTGACTGTGTTTAGTTTCATTTAATTTATTCATAATTTGTTCAATCTTTTTGTGTACATGAATCAAAAGAACAAATTCAGGTTCCATAGTAATTAAGTTCTATTAAAAAATTGTTTAAGAAATCTATTTGAAATCTCACGTTGTCTTTTGCGGTAATGCAATTTCACTGTCTGAGTCCTCATACAAATTGAGAAGATGATTTTAAAAAAATTCTTTATTGACTTTCAATAAAAATAAATGAAGAAAATTCAGCTATTAATTATCTGGTGAAGCAATGCAATTCTCGAACATTTAAATGTGTTTGTAATTTATCGCAAACAGACAGAAATTATTCCAAAAATGAGTTTTTTGGATTCATGAAGACATGAAATGAGGATAAAATCTTGAGTTTGAATTTTTTGACAATTATATATTTTCTTCTGTATGCTTCATATACAATAAAATAAGAATAGTTTAAAGGAATTTTTCGGGTAATTCAAAAGAATTTCTTCACTTTTTGATGATTTATTCATGTAATTGAGTTCAGTAATTTTATGCATTTACTTATTTCAGAAGAAAATAAAATACTTTAACATTTTTTGAACTCTTAATTCTCAATTAATTATTTTATTTTATTAAAATGTATTAATTTTACTAAAAAGTGATTTAAATTAATAGCTGTCGTCTAGAAACTTATTTTAGAGGTATTGACTTTTAAATTTTATCATATTTCTAACCATGAATTATAAAATACGTTAAAGGCTAAAATAAAAATAATTAAAATTAAAGTAGAAAAATTTAGTAGAATAATAAAGTAAGAAAAATATATTTTTTATCCAACAGCAAATAATATTTTAAAGAAATGGAATCACAATGTAAACATAGGAAAAGATTCTTGGGCATTCATTGGAAGTTAAAATTCATTATATGAAAATATTATAAATGCGATTAAAATTCCAGATTGCTTTGAACACTTCTATATACCCATTGCATTTTTACTACTCCTTTTTACTTTGAAATTTCTGATATTTTTAAAACAAATTGATAAAGATTTTTATTTAAAGTTTTAAAAAATTTATTAATAATTTATTTTATTTAAATTGAATTATTTCATGGTTTGTCAAGCTAGGATTTTACAGTCAATTTTTCTCTCGGTTTTTATGCGTTATCGTTTTCAAATAATGCGCATTTGTGTATTTTCTTTGACTATACGCTGTTCTAATATTTTTAGAGTTCAATTATCATTTAATTAAACATTGATCCCAAATGAGTGGTGACAGTATTGAATTGGAACACAAAATCGGTTTCAAAATTTTATGATATTTATAAAAATGGATTTTAAAATTAAAGTTTAAGACTTATAAAACAAAATTCAGAATATACCGTTGACTATCTTCTCCAAATTAAATTCAAAAGATTAAAATGAAATCTGCTATGCATATTTCAATGAATCATGTCAGAACATAATTTCTTGAACGGCCAAGCATTATTATATTTTTATTCATTTTAATTGTTTCGTAGAATTATTAACTTTAGTATTGCAAACGATAAAAAAAACTATCTTGAATTTATTGTTAAAAATATCACATTTCCTATTCATTTCTTTTGATATAATCAAGTGCTCAAAATTTCATTTTTCTAGGATTTATTTGTTATAGTAATTAATTAATTTTTTTAAAATCAGAGCTTTTGTAAATGCAATGACAACGCGTTATTAAAAGCTGATGTTTCTAGATGCTTGTGCAGATAATAAAATTTTTATTTTTCGCCTACGGATTTTTGTTGACGCCAAAAACCTCATTTCATAAACAGCATCATGTTTCGACATGATAAAAAATTATTTAAAGATGTTGTAATGTAATTTTTTTCTGGAAAATATATTTGAGAATAATTTTCTTACATGTTTATTTATTTTTATCTTATATTTCATGATATTTTTAAAATTAAAAGCTGATTTTTTGAGATGTTCGTGCAGATAATAAATTTTTTTTTCGCCTAAAGATTTTTGTTGACACCAAAAACCTCATCCCCTAAACAACATCATGTTCTGATATGATAATAATTTAGACAAAATATTCTTTTTTTAATGAAAAAAAATAAAAGTACTTTCTAAAAAGGTTTTTGTAATTTAATATCCAAGGAACAGCTTTTTCTACAGGGCTTGGCGAACCACAACTGGTCCAACCTTGTATTATAGGGGATTCATAAGTATAAAATTCCAATACATTTTTTAATGAAATTCCTCTCAGAGGTCACTGTTTGTTTGAACAACTCCGAGAAAAACTGCGTGGGTCTTCCTCATTTAATATTCTGCCTGAGTTCTCAGACAACCGAAGGGTGACTCATCGTCCGGCCAGATTTCATTTACCTGCAGCGAAAGTGACCCGATATTTGATAGCTTGGATTCAAACTGCTTATTGTATGTTAATATAGTCAGCGACACAGACATAGTGGGCGGGATGTGAAAGGACGATCGAAGACTTCACTCTCTATCTATCAGAAAGCAGAAAGAAAAGCCATAGAAATCAATATATTTAAAAGAAATGATAGCATACAACAAAAGAGAAACTCATCTCACTTATAGGAGGGTATCGAAGGTTAAATGAATAATGGTTCAGGCCGTTCTTGTTTCTAGCTACCTTGGGATGATTCTCACTAGATGAAAGCATTCTCGCGTATCAGTCTTGACAATTTTAAACACTTAAAGTGTTAACCTCTCATGAAAAACTTATTGTTACTATGCAGGGTGAACATAAATTAGTTGGCCAGCAGAATGAGTTATTATGTGGAGTATTCATCCAAACATAAGAGCGCATACGATTAGAGTAGAATAAAAAACTTCTGCCAAGGCAGATTTTTTTTGTCATGGATAAATGTAGGAATAATATTCGTATATATGAGCATACGAGCAAAAAAGATATCAAACCTGCAAATCTTCTCTCTCGAAGGGGAATGTAATCAGTGCATGCACTAAAGCCACGAAGTCACTACAATTTCAGCAATATAATAACAACAAAACCTTAATGCAAAAGTTATCATTACAAGTAAACAATTGTGTGTGTGTGTGCGTGTGTGTGTGTGTGTAATTAATTTATTCACACTCTTAAAATAAATTGCTTTCCAGCCATAGGATCATATGAATTCAAACCTTAACTCTATTTTTCAGATGCGGTTTGTCCTGATGTTACCCCGCTTCAGAAGGTTTATTTTATGTAAATTTAACTCTCCACCTTAAGGCTGCAAATTCAGGTTTAAATATTGCGGCTAAAATAAATACTATAACAAACGCTATAGCATTATACAAAATATTATAATATACAAGATTCTTTTATCGCCTGCAATTTTTTTAACTTTAACAATTGAACCCGACAACTTATATTGAATTAGAATATAAATTGAACAAATGATACTTGTTAATACTTATTATATTAGCAATGCAGTATTTGTTCACAAACGCCAATGTATAAGAATAGTTTTAAAGAACAGTTGTGACAATTGACCTTATAGCTATTTTTAAAAAAATGTCAAGTGGTATGCATTAAATGAAAAAAATAATTTAAAAAATAATGGTAAAAAAGTTTAAAGTCTTATCGTTGCCTAGCAAGTGAGTAACAATATATTTATTTCAAAATCCTTTGTTTTATATCTTTTTTAAAAATTCATATCAAATGAAGGAATAGTTGGTCCACCATTGAAATAATATCACTGTGGACGTAAACTTTTGAAAATGGTGTAAAAATATTTTCTTAAATATTTTCCTACAAAGTTACTCTGGAAAAAAAGGCTAGCTCTTTAAACAAATTGATTGCTATCATTCATTTTTTTTTATAAACAAATTTGTAAAATTTTATCTAAATCGGCTCTTTTGTTTAAAAGGAGATGGGGAATGCGTAAACATAAAAAACGTGTATAGCCACAATGACTTTTACTTTTTTGAGATGATTTGAGGATACATACAAAGTGATTATAATTGAAGCTATGTTTTCAAAAGACTACAAAGAAAGAACCTCTGCTTAGAATGACCTGATGTTTCATTTGAGAAATCTTGAGCAATAAAAATTCGTTTTGAGAAAGACAAAAAAAAGAGTGCCAGGTAGCTTGAAAAATGTGCTATCCATAAGTCGGTACTGTTGCAGTTTTGGTATAAGTTTTTCTGCAAAAGAAGATTTACAACTTATACATTGACTCTATAGTTTACAGGACACGAAGGTCTAAAATATACTCAAAAAAGAAAGGACCATCGATAAATACTGCCGTTAATTTTACCGTATAGTAAAACTTTTAGAATAAAGGGGCAATGTCTCCATGGGGAACGAATTTTCTCTTGCCCCTGTCCTGCAATTTTGGGTATTGCTAGTACCTTGTGAACATAAATGGGCATCGTCTTCCACAAATTGTTTCATGACCATGCATTCCAATCGAGAAAGAAACTACAAGATGTAAGCCTCTCATTTAGATGAGTCAGCAGGAAGCAATTTCTGAACAGGCATAATGGAATTGCAGACTGAACAGACATAACTTTGCTGACAGGCATGTCTAAACTTCATATGCACTGGAGGCTTCCAAAGCATTGTTAGCTTGGCCCTTTCTTCAATGTCGTAGCCGCACCGTACTTGTTATTAAATGAAAATGAAACAAAATTAAAGCAGTTTAAAGTTTTTGTTTTTATTTTTGAATTATGTTAGACATAAAATCCTGCTTGAATTTACAAGCATTTAATTAAGAATATATCCTTGAATCCAAAATGTATAAAGTCGTTTCATATGAAATCATTAAATATATTAAACACTTTTTAATGCCCAAGTAATATCCAGGAATATAATAAACATTGAAATTAAGATCTAAGGCATACTCAAATGATGAGAATCATAAAAAAAAATATCCAAATTAAATCTATTATCAGCTGAAAATAAAGGAGCTCTCACCCGAGACGTTTGCTTTAAATGTAACAAAAATCATTTGATGGTATTTTCTGATAATCAAATCGACAAAATTATCAGACGTAATTCCTCCTCGAGGAAACCAGATATCCAAAGCAAGTTAGAAACAATTGTTTATTAGAATGGAATGCTCACGGATGGGCAAAAAAGATACACAATTTTTTTTACGGCAAAGTGAAGTTCAAGTTCAACCTGTTCTTTTCCGCTGTAGGCATTCAAAAAAATGGAAAGAAGAAAAATGTTCAAACTAGAAATAAAAGAAAAGGGTCATTTTTTACTGATGGTAAATGTTAATCATGACTGTTCAAACACTTTCTATTTGCCGTTTTCGTACTTGAAATTTTTTTTTCTCTCATGTTTACTGTGAGATAAACGGTCGCACGATTCATTTTAAAAACCAAACAACAAAGGCATTTGGCTCTGTGAACTTTGAGGATAATGCTCTCGAAACTGTATTTATCAAATGCATTTCCTACCAATGCCACAAAATAAACCTTCTTCCCTTGAGACGAGTTAATCGCATCCCAATTATACAGCCATGTACCTCAAATTTAATGCTTCTTAGAGCAAAAACATAAGAATTTATTCATAAGCTTTACATGCATCTCACGATAAAAATTACTCGCGATGTCATGTAGAAAATTTAAATTGAATGACGGTGGGAATTTAAAATGTTATTCGATTTTGGGATTAATCTATGGAAATGGACGAAATATTCTTCACAAAAAAGAAAACCCATAAAATCCTCTGCGGTTGGAAAGTTAATGGAAAGCATTCACTTTTGTATAAAATCTACGGGGAATTGACGAAGTTAATGCTAAAATGCAGTAATAATTATCGTCATTCGGAAATTAAAGATATTAAAACGTTTTTACAGTGTTGATTCAACGATTCAGCGACAATTCTAATACAGTTTGGTTAATCCCAGAAATAATTTCAAAATAGAGGATTAATTTCATTTTATTTGGAATAATTTATGAGGCTAAAGAGCAAAGCCATAAATGAGATGTACACTTTCGATTAATGCTTTTAAGACTATTCGCCACGTGTATTTTTCGTGAATAAATTTCATTTGAGTTAAAAGATTATCTGCTTGTGTTCAGCAATAAATATTACAGTTAGAAAATTAAGAGAATTAAGTTTTAAAAAAGACCTTCTACTGTGCAATTTTTAAAAAAGTGTATTCGTTATTATTGATATATTTGAAAACTGATCTTTAAGTTGATAAGTCGTCTGAATTTAATTGTTACGGTCGCTCAGGAATTCAAGCCAATACAATCACGGAATTTCTGTTGATTTCACTTGAAATTCCTCAACAATTCTCTTAAACTCTTCAATATGATGAAATAAAAATATACAGCAAATCTTTGATTAAAATTTGATAAAAGTTCTAAGTAGTTATTCAAAATTAAATTTATCTTATTTATATTTTCTTAATACTTCATTTATGATTTCACTTTTTTTCCTATTTCTGACGGGAAATACAAAATGTTTTCAATCGAATATGGGACAAGAAAAAAGTTCATGAATTCTTGAACTAGACTAAAGGAAGATAAATGTGATGTATTAAAATGCGCCATTAGTCATCGGTATCTTAAAACTCAAAAGACCTTTTTATATTATTGTATGAAAAGCGTCTATTAAAATTTTAACTAGACATTTTTAAAAAGCTCTAAGTAAATTAATCACTAAAGATATTTAAAACATCATTATGCATTTTGTCACAATAAAACTTTCATTAATTATTTACCAAGTATTTTCTCATTATTTGTGTATTGTTGATAAAACCAGATGCTTGAGTGGATAGATATTATATTTTCAGACGATCCAGACTTTTTAAGATGATTTTCACTTCAAACCTTTCTCTAAGGAGGCAGTTTAGTTTGTTTAGTTACATTAACGTCCCTTTGTAAAGCAACACTGGGACAATTTTGGGACGGACATAGTAATTTTAAACCTCTTTCAGATGACGAGGACGTCATCTGAACTGGCACCCCCTCCCTCCTCACCACATCACACCAGCGGAAGCTAAGGAGACAGCTCTTAAAATGAACTCTCGGCCTTACACAGTATTTTGCCTAGTCGTACGTGTAACATGGTATAACAATGGCATCCTAGAATATGGTGTCACTTTAACATGATTTGAGAATTAATACAGATCGAAATGATAAATTTCTTTTATACACTTATTTTTTTTATGCTAGCTGCCATTTTTTATGTTTATAAAAATTGTAATTTGTTAAGTTTTTCATTCAGTTCCTGACTGATAAAATATGCTATTTATATATATATATATATATATTTAAAACTATCAGTCAATCAATTATTTGAATCGAAATTTGGCTCTATGCTCCAGGTGCCACCTGGTAATCAATTTAAGAAAAATTGATTTCAAAGTTCAATTATTTTTATCTCAAGGATTTATAAGTAAAAACAAATAAATAAATATAAAAACAAATAATTGAAAGAATTTACTTTTCAGTACATTAATGATGTATTCGAAGGTTTTTACGGAATTTATTATCGATAGCCAAACTTAATTTCTTTATTCAACCATTAGATAAAAGAATATTCAGCATTCAAATCTCATTATATCAGGAAATGGTCTATGAAAAGAGTTGACAACATATTTGTAGATTATGGAAACATATTTCCTATTATTTATATAATATAGAAATCATGATAATACTGAAGGAAATTCAAAGCATTATATTCTATTATTCCTAAAATAATTGGATCGCAAAACTAAGAAATACAAATAAAAATAAGTGCCGCAAAATCGAAATGAAAAACGTTTTCTTTTATTCAGTGCTGTAACTGCCTAGTCAATAAATGATCATACAAATAATTTGTGTTACAGAGTAGTGAAAGAGTTACGATAGATTCATCTTTGGTACTAACACGAGTGATCACAGACAAAGTGTCGGAAAAATGTTTCATTGTAATGGATCAGTGCCTCTTTAGATCCTTGGAAGCAGTACAAACAAAAACTGTGTAAGATACCCTCTTAACACGAATCCGTTATTAAAGTGCTTTTCTTAGAAGGAACGGGTAATGATTTTGATAGAATTCAGATTGTTTTATTAGATAGGTGTTTCTGGATGATTTCGCCGAGAGCGGGATTATAATTCTGAAGCGTTCTACTTGCATCAGATTACATCAGGATATCTATTTGTAAGGAGCCAGTCTTTGTGTTGTTTCTTATAGCTTTTTCGTTTGACTATTTATGAAATAGCTTTGCATTCTGCTTTCGAAAACGATATTATCATCTGAGCCATAGTTATTTTTTTGAAGTTATTGAAATGAGATTTTCGGTACCTTAATCAAATACCTGGAAAGGACAATTTAAATTAATATGGCTGAATATCAAATACCAGATTTAATAGGATAACTTAGAATGGTTGATTTTGTTTTAATTCAGATCAATCGTTTTGGTTCAAAATTTGATTACTAGAGTTTATTGAATTGAATTATGATGATTTTATTGTTGTTGAATGCTTTTATTTTTATCATTTGATTCTTAGTACCTCAGGGCAGCGCACGATTTGGATCATTATCTTTTCCGGTTTCAAAAGCGAGGCCTTTTCACCATGTAACCGATCGCACCTTTCAATTCGTTGAAGTGAAACGTCGTCCCGTTGATGTGGTGTGAATGCTTAGATAGAGGAGAGTTGGCTCAAGTGTCAATGTGATAATCTAATCAAGATTTAAGATGAAATGATTAATTCAAAATGCAAAATAAAAATCATCAAGAAGACGAAATCTTTCTACTAGGTCACAGATTGAAATACATGATACACTTTCGAAAATATATAGACATATTTGGTACTAAATGATTAAATTGACACAAAAACGTTTTGAAACCAATCTCCTTTGCCTAAGAAATTGAAAAAGGTAATCATTCTTTCTAAAAAATTATTATTACTGTTACGAAACAGTTAATTTTTGCTCGATAAAAAACTGTTCATTATTACCAAGAATACTAGATGCAGAAGATGCTAACAATAAATGAAGGGTGTTGGAAGGAATCTACATTTAGTGTCATTGAAAAAATAGCATGGAATGACTTTTCTATACGGCTGTTTTTCATTGACTATACGATTGTCTTTCATTGAAATTTTCATTCGGACAGTAAATTTCTTGCTTACAGTTTTGCATGCATATTGTATTGTTTCATAAAATTTATATTGTTTCATAAAATTTTATATTGTTTCATAAAATTTTATTCATATATACATGCATTTAATGTATGATACTACTCTAGTTGAAAGGCAATTTTTCCAAATGAATACTCCATTTTTAATGAGATTTAAATCTATAATTTTATGAGATCAATTGTCAATATCTTTTTATGCCTTTAAAAATTCAAAAACCAAAATTTTTTTATAAGCACTTAATTTCAAACAAATTCCACAGCTGAATTAATTGTTGATAACGAATATTATTTTATTGTAGTACTTGGAATAATAAAAAAATGCAACGTTATAAAATATTTACCAGTTTGTTTAATATTGACTTTCTCAATTAAACTAAGAAACATTTAACATGCATTTTTCCCAAAAATTATTCCACAAAGAAAAATGAAACAACAATTTAAAAAAGACAAACTCTTAGTAGAAATCTATTAAAAATACGCCCTGTTACATATCTGGTATATATTACTGTTATAATCCTGTAAAATTATAAGCTCATAGCTTAGCACTTAGTCTTTATTCTAAAATTCTGAGTGTTTCCTTTTCTTTGTTTAGCTGTTTACACGTTTGCTGAGTAAACTATTTTCAAAATTTCATCATTCTGTATTTCCTGAGTTATTATGTTTGTATGGATGCGGAGAGATGACTTATGAACTTACCTTGGATTAATCCAAATTTGGCATAAATTTATTTTGGATCTCAAAATTCAATATCAAATTTTATTCATCGATCTTATTTCATTTTTTTATTAAACCTATTCCCGAACAGGCAGTTGTAATTTATAAAATGGCTTTTAGTTCGATACAGGATTCTCGATTCCAAATTATTTGTCGCTCATATTTTGTGGGGAAGAAATTAAAAAAAAAATATTAAATCCAAATATTATTTCGACATAAAAAAACATAATCCATATGATATTCAGTCCGGTAATCTACGAAAGTTAAATTTTTCCTGGAAATAATCACATAGTACCCTAATTTGAATATTATTAATGCAATTTTATGATAAAAATTTATAAAAGTTTACACTTTCTTTTGCTCTATTCACGTGGTTAAATTGTTGTCAAATTCAATTTAAATGCAAATGAGTAAAAACTTTATTCTTAGTAAAAAAAATCGCATTCAATTTAAGGAGTTCCCTCTCCTATTAATAGTCATTTCCGACTAAAAATAAAATATTTCCCCTTTTTAATAAAGCCTGATAAATTCATTTGATTAATTTGTAATAACAGGAATTCGTTTCTAAACAGTCAGTTCAAATTTCATTTAAAAGAAGTAGAGTCAATACATTTAATTCTCAATGAATATTTCTGAACGTTAATGAAATGTCTTTAGGGAGAAATTAATTATAGAGGCTGGCTTATAAAATGTTTAAAAAGTAATGAAATACTCGAATTTTCACAAATGAAGTGAAACTTGATTTGGGAAAACTCTCTTTCGCTAATAAAGTATTTAGGATTTCAAAATGAATGCTTTAATTAAAAATCAATTTTAAATAAGCTTTATTATTTTTCCGAAAGGCTAGGAAGAATGAAGAAAGATAATCTTTTTTCACTATCAGTAATCTGAGAGTTGTTGATTATATGTTTTTGAGTGAGTGTGAAGTTTTTAGAAAACAAAATTAATTATATCTCGACAACTAATGAGAATTTTTTAATGAAATTTGATACATATATAGAAAAAAACACGTCGGGCAAGATTATTGAAATATATTATTTTCTATAATGAAATATTTGCGATAGAAGTTAATTAACTCTGTTTATTAGGTTGCCAATTTGAAAAAAAACTCATCTTTTCGAGTTCATCGATATCAGTTTTGTGATGATGTGATAATAAATTCTGGAATTATTTTCGTTATAGAGGTGTCTTTTTTGTTGTTGTTGTTGATGATGATGATGATGCCTCTATTTGAGGCCCGTATACAAGTTAGTTTGCCAATGAATATTTCACCTAGAGAGCTATAGAAGATCATTATCTTCTATAGCTCTCTAGGTGAGACCTTTACATTTAGGTCACCGGGCCTATAACTTCATATAATTTTACATATTTTTAAATTGCAGTCTGAATTATTCTAACATACACAACTTAGCCAATGTACATAAAGATGATACGGATGACAAGTATTTAGATAATTGTTAGAAAAGATATGACAATCATATAATAACAATAATATGATGATAAGTATAAGATGTTTGAATTCAGCAGTGATTAGCAATTCACTTTTCATTTATCAAAACACGTGTTTTGCCATTTTGAAGTAAAAATATCTTGCTAAATTCACTGTTTATGATAATTATAATAATACTGGATTTTAAATTAACAGTAAATTATTAAAATTAATAAATCTCTTCTGGTCGAAAGAACATTGTTATGAAATATCGTATTGTTAAGAAATTCTTATGTTTGTGAAACATTGCAGAATTTATCAAAACAAAGCATTAGCCTATTGTTAAAAATGTTCTCAAATAATATGAAATGGAGGCAGGTCCACTACATTCAGCCAGTTTTCTGAAAATAGGTGTTTTAATTTCGGATCATTTCATTGTTTTACAGATAATCAAGGAATCAAAAGATGGTTGCCAGTGAATTTACAATTTTATTTCCTTCTCGGTTATATTCATTATTTTATTTAAATGAAATAACAATTTCCTCATTGCATTAATCTTTCTTGAGTATCAACTTTCTTAATATTCTTAACTTAACTTGTCTTAATAAATTTGAAATACCTTTCAATTCAAATACAATGAACTAAAAATCCTCTTTGTTACAGTCCTCGGTATTTGGAGCAACTTTTGTTTGGATGAAATTATTTTAAGCTCAAATTCGACTTTTCAAATTTTATAACTGCAACTTTAGAAATTCCAATGTATCAAATGTTTTACAGTGGTAAGCAGTGAGAGAGATGCGATGAAATTAGAGAGTTTAGATATTGACGAAAGGAAATTAGAGAGTTTCTGCGATTTTGAAAGGTCAAGCCGTGAAGCAATAAATAGAAATAAATTTCCCTCATCGGTTAATGCTGACAAATGATTTCTGTTAATTGTGTCAATCTCTATCGTAAATTATATATATATATGTTAAAGAACATACCTCTATCAGTATTCTGAAAAGTGAATATTGTTATTTTAACTCTTTTAACTCTTTTATGTGGAATTTATGTTTATAAATTAAAAAAAAATTATTATTTTAAAAATTATTATTTTTAAATTATTTATTTTCTCTTAAATCTACTACCTACTGGCATTGAATAAAAATTCACTTTATTTAAGGATTAATAGACAATTAAGTTATGAAAAAGATTAAGATGTTATACTGATATTCGGAATAATTAAGTGTAGAAAATTTTGAAATCTGAACTCATTAGAAAGTGAGTGAAAAATTCATTCCATTCATTTAAAAATTCCTGCTGTTAAATTTTATTTTAAGAAAACAAAACAAGTTGAATTAAATAAAAATGTGTAATAAAAATATATAAATTATATGCAAACATCTTCAGTAAAAACTGCGGGGTATTACAAAATTCAATATTGGAGGCCTTTTTTGGGATAAACAGAGATAGTAATTTGCGTATAAAGCGTAATTTACGCTTCGAACCTAAGGCGTACTGCAGATGCTAATAAGCTGAGTTCATTTATACTAAAGTACCATTTAAAAGCAATACTAAGGCTATTTTAGAACGGACCTCGTAATTTTGAGCCGTGTTCAGATGATGAGGAAGACAGCTGAGTTGTCACCCACTTTCTCCTAAATACCGAGCCACAACAGCCGGGGGACGTTTGGCTCCGATGGCTTTAGAGTGTACCAGGCCCACTTACATGTTCTTCAGTGGAACTGGGACTCGAACCTGTAATTCTCCGGTTCCGAAATCGACACCTTAGCACCAAGTTAACGCTGCCCCTTACGTATTGATAATTTTATCTGTTAAGGTGCTGTGTTTTTTGAAATCATTCCACGCAGAAGATTTTCTTTTACATACTGTTGATTTGCAGCAAGAAGACAAATCTATCTGACTTGTATTTAATCAGTTTTAACATTCTACCCAATTTTTTAAAATAGGATATCAATTTATCTAAAATACACTTAACTCTCATCTACATCTGTATTGCTCTAAATGAGATAGTAACCACATGGGCAGCTATATAAAGACAACAGATGTTATCTTCAAATGACTTGAGAAGGAGAATGGACACTTCTTTTTTTTTTGTTCCTAAATTTTTTTAAAAAAATACTTCCTGATATTTAATCTAACATTAATCAAATGGTTAAAAGACAATCATCAATAGTGCACACTTGAACACTTATTTATGGATTATAAGATAATCAAGCTGTTTCGGATGAATTATCAAGAAAAAAAATCTTAAAGTATTGAAAAAAGAAGTTTCAGTTGTCAATGATTAAAATCAGATGAATTAATTATGAGTTAATTTTTCTTGCCCCCGTGTTTATCAGATACTAGGAAGTATTTTTTTTGTATCCTGAATACGAATAGATTTACTCATTTGGGGAGCACATTGGTTATATTTTTGAATTGTTTCAATCAATGGCGTTTTTTTTCTTTGAGGTTTTATTAGATTTTAAGGACATTTTTCGCTGCTTAAGAGCGATTGCCCATGCTGCAATGTGAAGTGTGCGCATTTAAAGATCAATTTTGTTTTCTTATGAATGGTACAATTGCTGATGTAATAGATTCCCCAACCCCTTTTCATAAGCCGGTGCAACTGCTACTGCCATCTTCAAAAAAAAAAAAAGAAAAAATAAGAAGGAGCACCTCTATATTTATCATCGTATCTTCAAAGAACTGGTATCAATGAAAAGGACTCGGGGGAACGGATTTATTCTTATCGACTAGCAAGCGTTGCCCGTGGCATAGCATCCAAAAAGAAAAATTAGCTTCAAACTTAAGTCTAGCCTCCACCAGATATGACATACCCATGTTACGCAACATCAAACAAACATAAAAATATATTTCGAAATTATCAAAAATTGCTACAAAACAATTTTTTTATAGCACGCATTCGGAAATATTTAGTCTGTTAAAAAAATTGAAAATATTATATGTCCGTAGACTAAACACAGGATATTATTTCGCTCCTCAGGAGATTTATTTTGTCTCCACAATGCAGTTGAAATGCGATTAAAAAAAGACGGTTATTTCGCTCATCAAAAGGCTCTCCTTCCCTAATTGTGGACGTTATTTCTCTGATATTCGCTAACCGAATGTTTCTTTCCTCCTGCGACCAAGGTTGAATTTCCTTTTTAGGGGGAATGGTGAGTTTTTCGCTATCTAAAATCAGACGCAAACAAAGAAATGTATCACATATGCATATCACAGCTCTTGCTATTTGAACGAGCGTAGTTGGAGGTTTTCAGGCATGCGCAAATAAGTGCTAATTTAAACTCACAAATATAAAACTCCTTTTTTTATTTTTATTTGACATTAATGCATTAAAAACTTCCCCCAAAAATGCTGCATAAAATGGTATATATATCTCCGAAATCCATTGACCATTTCTCGAGTTTTTGTGGTTCAGATATACAGACACTTTATGAAGACTTCATTTTATTTTATGTATAGATAAAGTGAGTAAACGAGTTAATTAACATACCTAGTTAGCTTCTATTACAAAAATTTTCTATCGTGGAAAATGATATCATGTCAGAACATGTTGTTCTTGGTATGAAGTTTTTGGTGTCAACAAAAATCCGTAGGCGAAAAATAAAAATTTTATTACCTACACAAGCATCTCAAAAATCAGCTTTTAATAACGCGTTGCCAATGCATTTATAAAAGCTATAATAACAAAATGTTAATTAATATAGCAAATAAAACCTAGAAAATTGTAATTTTGAGCACTTGATTATATGAAATGAAATAAATAGGAATTGTGATATTTTTTAAACAATAAATGCAAGACAGTTTTTTTTATCGTTTGCAATACTAAAGTTACTAATTCAATGAAACAATGAAAATGAATAAAAACATAATTTAACTTGCATGAGCACGTGTTGCTTGGCCGTTCAAGAAATTATGTTCTGACCTGATACATTGCAATATGCATAGCAGATTTCATTTTAATCTTTTTTTCATTAATTTTACTCTGTACTCATTTTTCTATACATGCAGCAAATTTCATTTCAAAACTCTTAATAGTTCTTCAGTTATAATTAGTTTTGTGCGTTAAAAAATCTCATTTCAATAGAGACAATAAACTAAGTTTAAGCCCCAGCTTGTCAATAAGAAAAAAAAGATTTTATATTATTTTTAACGGCATTTTGGAAAATTAATGAAATATGATGCTGGCTGATCTTTAATAGGGACATTCTATTTGAATTTCTAAATATATTTACATTGTTACAAATGGCAATGCCTGTTTGCTTTTCAAAATATTTTATAATCCAATCTTAATAGTCAAACTCTCCCAAAAACATCTCATTAATGCCTTCAAATTTTTATTTTGAATTAAATGAATTAATTCAATTTCTTGAAAATAAAGTTTTTTGCAGATTGGAGCGAGCTTCTGTAAAGACATTTTAATTCTGTGAAATTTTTGGGCTTTATTAAAAAGGTGATATTTCATTTTTAGTTGGAAACTATTATTAATAAAATAGGTAATTCTCTGCCCTGAATGGTTTTGTTAAGAATAAAGACATTACATATTTGCATCTAAATAGAGTTCAACAACATTTTAATCAGATCAATAGAATAAAAAAAGGTGATAAATTTGAAAGAGTTTTATAATAAAATTCTAATAATAAGATTTTAAATAGATGAATCAAAGGTTAATTTCTTATAGACGATTCAGCTGATGTTATTAGATTAAAAGAACTGTAAGCGAGAATTATTTAAAGTGATGAAAAAATATTCGTAATAAACATTTTCTAATCTGTAGGATACGAAGTATACAAGACAAACCGTTGTAATCACCAAATAATTTAATTTTTAGAATTTATTTATTTTTCGTATTTTAGACCGCTTGAATTTAAAAAAAGAACTGTTTTTCTGCGGATACGATAATAGATAAAATAATATATGATATTTTCATCAAAATTATTGTCACATTTACAACCATTTATAGAAAATTTATCATTTTTCTTCCATTTGAAGCTCAGAAAGCTAAATGGGTGAAATTATAATTATAATATTATCATCAAATATTAATGCAGTTGAAAATGTTAAAAAAAAATGCATATGAGCTTCGGTGTATTCGAACTTAACGTTCGAATCCAAAACCTGGAATTAGGCATGCACCAGATGCGAGTTAAAAAAAACGGTCGTCCGATTTACTTCTAACGCTTTTACTTTTTTTTAAAATTTAATTTTAGTTTTTTTTGGATGGAGCGGGGGGCGGGGGAGGTGAAGATAATGATATTTTATGTTGAGAAATATAGTTTTATTGCTCTAGTTCGCAATAAAAGATATTCAAGTAATTTTTATGGCATTACACTTCGTTATTTTAATTATTTTAACAAAATAAAAGTCGTTAGTTCAGTTCCAAACTTTTTTTCAGTTCAAAAAATTTCAGTTATAAAACAAACAAAAATAATAATTATTTAACTTAGAGAAGCAACAAGCGAAAGCGAAAATTTATATGATAATATTGAATACTTAAACCACATTAAAATTTAACAGTATTCCTAAGTAAATAAATTTGTTGTTAATAGAGCAAGACAGTGTAGTGAATGTAGAGATGAGAAATGAAATAAAATAAAAAAAAATGTGAATCCTTGAAACACCATTAAAACAATTATTTTGGAAAATGAAAATTTAAAAAAAAAATCCAAATGTCTTTTATTTACCAAAAGGGAAATCTTTAGAGTTTTATTGGAACTGTCAAGCGAAATATAAAATCTTTAAATTATTATTTCCAAAGTTTTAGTTAAAAAAAATTCATAAATATTCATCATTTGCATAGCTTGCCACTGATCATTAAATCTAGATAAAGGGAGAAAAATGTAAAATAAACAAAACGTAAATTATTTCTAAAAACCGCTTTTCAGCAACATGATAATTTTTCCTTTTAATGAGAAATTCATCCAGGATGAAAAACTGAAAATTTTATATCTTGCAAATAAAAAAAAATTACTAAAATTTATTTTTTACCGAGGAAAGAATATCCGTTTTCTATTAAAATTTTCTTATTGGAAAATAAAAATTAATAGTTATATAAACATGTTTTCGCATTGGCCATTAAAATATTCATGGAATTTGATGGAGAATTTCTCGATAATTAAAATCTAAAAATAGTATATGATAGTCAAAACGTGGGCGATGCCTGTCAACAACAATGTTTTTAAATCTTTTCCTAAGAATTTTGAAAATTAAAATTGATATTATAATTATTTTTGGGATTTCAACATTCCAGCATCTTAGTTTAGTCTTTAATAAAAAAAGTATTATGTTTCAATACAATTTTATTTCATAAATATGCCTGGAAAACCATAAAAACGATTCATTTCTATAATGTTTAAGTTTATTTTTGATTTTTAATGAGGCTATGTTTCTCTGGTGAGCACAAAAATATTTTAGTAATGTACAACAATTTGCGAAATATCGTCAATAGCTATATATATCAGAAACTAGAAGTGCTATTTTCCAGGAATTTTTCTTGGACAAACAATAATTTTTTTAAATTTGAGCTACTTTAATTGGAAAATATAGATTCACAATAACAAAAAGGCCTTACAGTAAAATTGAAACCTAGCAATAAATTAAATATACAAATTTATTCTATTAATTAGTTTATTAATTCGAATAAACATATCCTACTGAATCAATACCACGAAAGTTAATTTCGTGAGGATGCGGAAATAATTACTCGAATTATAGATGTATTCATTTTATTATTATTGACTCTGAAGTTATTATTGTTTTATAAATTTGAAAGCACAAACACAGTAAAAAAAGTTTTAATTACTGAATGTTATTTCTCAATGAAGAAAGAAAAACGGGATATCATCCAAAATGAATTGTCTTTTCTGTCAGAAAAAGATTGTTATACTCGCATGAAACAATCAAAAACTATTATTTATAACTAAAACTTTTAGTTTAGTTGTATCAATGCCCTGGTTTGAAGCAACTCTAGAGCGTGATTTGATAACGAGAAGAACATCTGGACTGGCGTTCTCTCTTGAAGCTTTAGTTTTTTATCAGTGGGAGGGTATACTGTCAAAACGGATTTAACATACATCACATTGATTTTCATGGTGGTTCTTTGGAATTATATGTTGAAATTGGAATCCTCCGGTCCCGATAAGGAAATTTTACATCAATTCGTGCGGTTCTTGTTGTAAAGGGAATTAAATAAATGTTTCAATGTTTGGTGCAGTCGTTTTATTCCAAATAGATAGATATACAAAGTATAACATTCTGTTTTAAAATCAATTCTTATAACAAACTTGTATAGATTTTTAATATGTCCATATCTTTAGTATTTCCTCTTTTCTTGTGTTTGGGAATATAGAAAATTAAATTGGATACATTTCTGATACCTATGAATAGTTTCCAATCAACTCATCAGCTAGCCTAGCTCAGAAACCACTACAAACTGACTGACCATAGGGACTATATTGGTTGCATTGTTCTATCATTACAGTTTCATTTATTCCAGGTTGCTAATTAGAGGAATCTATGATAATCCAATATATCGTTTTACTTCCCTGTCTTACGATATTTCATAAGTGATGGGCACACTGATGGTTTTCAGGAAAAATAGTAATATTGTAAACATTCGAAGGGTTACCTTATTTTATTCTCCAAAGAAATAAGTTGTAGATAGAGGATATTTTTCATGTTTATTTGTCTAAATCTTCACTTTGAAAGTATACTTGAAACTTCATATAGTCATAATTTAAAAAGTTAATTTTAATGACCCGTTATATATGAAATCCACCTTAAGTCGAGTTTATAGTTTTCCCTTCTATAAAATAATTCGATGGCCAATTAATTTAGTTTAATTATATTAACGTCCTCTTTTAAAGCAACAAGAGAACTATTTCTGGAACGTTAATCGTGATTTTGAACCGCAGTCAGATGACGAGGACGACACCTGAGCTGGCACTCCCTCCAAACTTCCATACTACACCAGTGAAAGGACGTTTGGCCCCGATAGCTATAACGTGCACGACATTTCGGTGGAATAGGGTCTCGAACATGAAACCCTGCTAATCCAATCAGGAATATGTGGGAAACTCGGGAGCAGAATGTGCATTTTATGAAAGCAGACGTTTCTTTGCAGATTTTTTTTAAAACCATCAAAATGTTGGCTATTTTTTTCTTCTTTTGAAATTTGCCTTAACGGGATAAGTGATTTTATTTCTTACAATGATTTTTAAAAGTTGATTTGCATCACA
Source organism: Argiope argentata (assembly GCA_026289955.1). NCBI lineage: Eukaryota > Metazoa > Arthropoda > Arachnida > Araneae > Araneidae > Argiope > Argiope argentata. Next base: position 3,414,328 of record JAOUZG010016694.1, on the reverse strand, counting down.
CATCTTTAGCAAACAATTATATGTGTGTAACTTATCCCACTTGGCTGATAGCAGCATCTAAATCAAGTCCATTAGTCCGAAACCTCGCAGATATCCAAATACCGCACCAAGAATGGGGTATAGTTGGCCCTAACCACATCCTATGCACATTAAATTATGTGATGGTAGTCATGATACAGGGTACAGAAAAGCGTGTCTTCTTTTTGTCCTTGACCAGAGGCGCAAAGACCTGGGCACCCCAAAACAGCAAAGGTGGCCAAAGGAAGAAGTCCGACTTTGCTCACCCGGCTGTACCCCCGGGCACTGGGTACCCATTTTAGTCCATCTTACGACATGCATTAGCTACAGTGGGACTATTCTAACCCGATCCCACACGGGAATACAGTTATATAAACAATTATACGAAAGCAAAACATCCATAATATTTAATTAATGATAAAGAATCCATTTTCAATGGATTGAAAGAAGGGACAAAACAGTAGATAATTATTTTTTAAAAAACGTAATATATTATAGAATTTGTGCATGAAAATAACACATTTTCTAACAGTTTGCTTTTTTAAAAAAATTTCGTGGTTCTTTTTTCTATTTGATACATTAAAAGTAGTTTTCTTCATAACACTTCTAGGTCAGTATTCCCCTTTTGAAATTATAAGTTTCATAGGTATGGAAAAAAAATCGACGCATTCTTAAATTTATTTGTTTTTAAATATCAAAGATTACTCATTATATTAATATATTTGGAAAATTCAAGCTGAAAATGGACTAAAAGCATTAAACTGAGCTTTTAATTTCCTTATATGGAATGTTAGGCATCGAAGCGGAAATCTGAAAGATGTGTTATAACGAACAAGATCAATTATGGTAGGACAAATCCATTCTTGAAGCTAAACCTCAATTATTATTCTTTACTTCAAATTGTGCCACTAGATGGCACTAAAAGAGGATCGCGAAAGTGTACAAAAGTTTTTACAATATCTAACATTTTCAGCAGATGGCAGCACCATCAACAGAAATGGCAATATGTCTGTCTGCATCTGAAGAAGTAAGAAGGCATGAATCTTCAAGATAGCATAAGAAATAAATTCTAAAGTTTATTTAAGTGAAAAATAATATTTCAGATAAAATGACCTATCCAGTTGAAAAAAATAATGAAATAGATGATACATTACATACCTGATTTTTAGAATATGAATAAATATTTAATTGTATCAATGTTATAATTAGTGCATTATATCAGCAGGTTTTAAACACACACACACCTTCATTGATGTTTCTTGCCAGACATGGAAAAAGGTAAACTACGGACATGATATGAAATGTGAATAATAATGATAGAAAATAAATGGCGTCTATAAGAAGAAGATATCTCATTGGCATTGATTCTTGTGGGAAGCGGTCATCAAGAAAAGAGCTGAGGGTACAGTGCGCTTAGGTTTCAGGGCCTGAAGGGGTTCCCATATCCCTCAAAAATTCTCTTTTTTTTGTATTTTTAAAAACGAAAATTTCTATAACTCGGGTTCATATTGTGGCACATGAGAAACTTTTCTGATGAGACTATAACACAAATTCAAATACAACAAAGAGAAGTATAATGACGTTATTGGAGGACGCTACAAGCACACAGTGGTATATCCCACGACGACCTTCACATAAAGTTAGTTTTGTCAACTCTGGTGAATAATTTCGGATTAATAGGAAAAATTCAACCACACTTCTTTCAAACACTTGAGAATGACCATGCTTAATCATTATCCAATCATGAGAGTGAGTGAAGTTTTGAGAATCATATAATGTGAAAATAGAGAGACATGTCTTAAGGCTGGCTATTTTCTTCTGAAGCCACATGTTCAATAGCTTTAAAAGTAATAAATTGCTAAAAGTTTCCAACTATGAAACTACACACTTCAAATGTTGTACTCTATGACCAGTGCTACAAACGTTATACAACCTGAAATAGGCGTATTTAAATAAAACATTTTTCATCGTATTTGTTTAATGTTTGTTTTGGATTCTTTTGCATACATCTTTAACAAGTATTTTAGGATCCTTCAAAGATTTCTTTCCCCAGGGTAAACAAAAAAAATATTTTTTCCCGCATCTGTATGGAAATGGCCGGTCTTGCATCGACAACCCTTGATGTTGAGATTCTGCAGCAAAATAGTGGTATATTTATTTTTCAGGATGCTGTATCAAGAGAGGGTGCACGAAAGAAATACATAATATTTTTTTCAGTAATTTATTTCAATTTAAATTCCAGATAGAATTTTTTATAAACTATAATAAGGACAAAATTGCAATGATTAGATTTAAAAAATGCATTCATTCTTATACTGTTTTAAAGATAGATCGCATAAGACAGCATCACACGATGACACTCTTGTTTATCCATGCGGAATGGTGGTTGTTTCTCGCTTTTCTAGTCGAAGAGCAATGTCGGAGTTTCGAGTTACTTCTATTCCGATGATGATACGGTCCTCATAGGGAAAGGTTGTACAGTAGCCAATGATGGACATTAGTATTCAACCCCAGTTCCAGTCTCAATGCTGCAGTTACGGCTGTTATTCATTTTACCCTGAAGGCTTCGGCATAATGGGAATAGTTTCTTAGCAGTTACCAATATGAGTGAACTTTCTCTGATCAAAGTAACGAGAAATATGTGTTGAATTTGATCGATTGCAATTAAAACATTTTTTCCCTACTGAGCGCTTTCTGTTATCCTGCTATATTATTAGCACATGATATTCTGCATAATATTTCATGGCAAAGAGAATTTCGAAAATTGTTTTGAATATATCAGACAATATATTGTGTTAATATGATCTGGTTTTGCTTATATCAAACATTAAAACATCGAAGCCTCCATTTCCGAGAAAACTGGTGGCACATACGTTCAAAATATTGCCAATTCGGCAATATTCTGAAATATCCTTATAATTCATTCCAGTAGCTAGCAATAGTGTTTGTGTCCGTTACATCAAATGAATGTTAATAATTATGTATTTTTATTGCGGTCATGCAGTTGTAAATCTCTGCGTGAAATGACGCATTTACTCTTCGATATCATACCAAGTCTCATCTACTTGTGTTTAAATGCTCTATTTAAGGACACGGACTCTACGACGAGAAATAAAAAAGCGCTCCCCATTTTGGTCTTCTCTATTATTCTAGAAAATTTTCGCAGATACTTTATGAGTAGTCTACGGAATTAAATATATGTTGAAATTACACAAAAATGTTTTAACAAGGAAAGTACCTTTAATGATGGCTGAGGTTAAATATGTTTACTAACAATATCTAGTTCCTGAATTGTTAGTCATAGGCATATTTCCAACTAGCGAGTGTATACTCACCAAAACTTTCTAGTGTAATCAAAATACATTTTTATCGTCCTACTCCCATATAAAATTATACACCTAATGTAAGGCCACGAATACTTTGCATAACATTAATGCAAGATAATTATAAAATATGGATAATTAGTATGAAACTATCATTTTTACTGAATTTTTAGTGAGAATATATATTTTGAATGCTTTTTTACACACCGATAGACAAAATTGGACACTGAACAAAATGTGTAGTCACAAGATCACGTGCCGAATTTCGTTGATTTAACCCTTTATCTACTGAATTATGTTGCCATCAATTTTCCAACTGCATTTTTGCACCAGTAGTTAAGTTTTCTTGCAAAAGAATCCCAGAGAACCCAGGAGAAAATTTTTAATTAATAGAAATACCTTAATTAATTAAATATTTTTCATTCCTACATTTAGCTTATATTAACTTCTTGCTATTTGGGTTACGTTCTCCATGTTTTTTAGAATACCATCGGCAAAAATAGTCATATTACCAAAATATAATCCAGATTTAAATGGTACTTATAAGTACTGTCAGTAGATAAAGGGTTAAATCATTGCTCTTATGAAAAAATGCACTTACATGCATCTGAAAGGACTGAAGGACAGACCGTAAAAAATTTGACAAAGTTGATTCAAAATTTGATAAGAAAATATTTATTACATGCTAAACTCGTGTACTAAATTTTATCTACCCAGCTGTTTGCGTTTTATAGGAATCGAGCTTCCTTGTGTGCTCGAACAGCCAGCCAGACAAACTTCCTTACCATAGATTTCATTTAAAAACTGACAGAAAGCTGTAAATTACGTCGTAAGCTCATAAATAAAATTTCATACCTCTAAGTAAGAAAATTTTTGAGTTGACTGTTTACAGTCATTCAGACTTACCGATTGACAAACAGTAAAACACATTGCCAAAAAAATCCTTTTTGGGGGTGGGGGGATTTTGGGGAGATTCATCAAATACTCGAATTGGAATTTCTTGAAAATTACAATACATTCTTTATATTTCATATAAGAGAAGCTAAAAATGTTTTAAACAAACTAGAAAATAATTTTTATACAGTTTGAGTCAATAAAGGAGTAGGTGAAAAAATTATGAAAACTAAATTTTTATTTAGTTTGAGTCAATAAAGGAATAGGTGAAAAAATTACAAAACCTAAATTTTTATTTAGTTTGAATCAATAAAGGAATATATGAAAAAATTACGAAACCTAAATTTTTATTCAGTTTGAGTCAGTAAAGGAATGGGTGAAAAATTTACGAAACCGAAATTTTTATTCAGTTTGAGTCAGTAAAGGAATAGGTGAAAAATTTACGAAACCGAAATTTTTATTCAGTTCCCTAATCATAAAAATAAACCACGGTAAAACAATCTTAATTAAAGAATATCTTAAACGGAAAACGTTCCTGTCTTTTGTGACTAAAACTGATATAATTATGAAACACAGGAATTATTGGCATCATCCTAGTAATAAATATATAATTCCTTTTTTTTATTTCTTATTATCTAGATTTAGTTCGCTCAGTGAATGAAAAAAGAAATATTTAATCGATAGCAAATCCACGAGCTGTATCATTCAAAAATCTAGCAAGGAATGCAATTCCTATTCGCGTGATACACGTCAACGGAAATCTATTGATTGCCGTGCAGGCGAAAGGACATATCGTCTCGGTACAGTATAAAAATGCGTGCAAATAGATATAAAATGACATGCACAGTTACGCTTACCATGGGACTGCAATTCCACCCGAATTGATTCCACTACCCAGATTTGTATGTAGCTTGAATCCTGGGGCGGCGGCAGTCGGAAGTCAAGGGAGAAATCTCCCATCCCCCTACCTTCGGTGATCACTTGTTCCCATACTAGGCGACGAGAGCCCTTCGGCGAGAAAATAAAAGTTTCGTTTGCAAATATTTTCGCATTTTCTGATGTGAAATGTGGAGATTTGGGTTTCAGAGAATCTTTAATTTAGATTTCACCTAAAAATTGTTATCGAGCAAATCGTTGAAATGAACTAATTTTGCCTGAAGTTCAAGATGGAACAATAGTTAAGAAAACAGAATGCCAAACAACTGATTCGACTGTCCAAAATTCAGCCCACAGTCCCTACATTCGGCGAAGTGCGGAGTAGCATAAGGGGCAGGATGCATTAAATGCCTTGAGCACAAACCTTAAGAGTGAAAAATATTAGAGCGATTATACTATTTTTTAAGTCCAATATGTTAAGGCAAAATTAATAATTAATAATACAGTCCTGATGACAAAAGTCAGAAACAAATTCTATGGAAATTCAAGGTTAATATAACAAATATTTGAGCGCCTTTCGATTTATTTTACTCGATTCAGATTTTACCCGGGTAGCACAACCTATTGCACAATATTGTATGATGTTGTGAGATATTATATGGTATTAAATAATACACCACAATATAAAACAATATTGCGAATATTGATCAATGTCATACAATATTGTACAATATTTGTACTCTTAAGAAGGAAAGCGACATTTTATTCATATAACTTCTTTTCTCAGCAATATAATTGCAAGATTTTCTTATTCAATTTTATTTTGTTTTGATAATTTGTTTCCTAAAATCTGGCTAATGACTAAAGCCAATTTAATAATAATAAGAATACTAATAAAGGTAGCTGCAGTCACTTTTTATTTTCATTACAGATAGGCTAATAAGAATATTTTTATTGCTCTTAAATGAAAAGAAATCAACAGTGAAAAGTATAAATGGAAATTAGACATATTTAACTGTGAAATATCTTATTTTTTTCAGTCTAATTCACTAAGCCGCAATTATTTCACTAGTAAAAATTTTAGAAAGCAATTTGAAGACAGGCGTAGATACAGGATTTTTATTCACTGTAAAATAATTTGTCGAAAAGTAAACACATTTTACGCTACGCAAAAAATTCAGATTCCATATACTTTTGCCATGAGATAGGTATTCCAACCATGGTTAGTGATATTGTGACAAAAAGCGATACTATGGTTAGTGATATTATGATACATACCGTGGTTAGTTCTATAATTGGTTAAGTAAATTAGATAAATATATCTTAATAAAACGATGAATAATTAAAAAAAATTAAAGAATATTGATACATAGCACATAGCACATAAAAACCAACAGGGGGAAAATTGCTCATTTTTGAGTAAATTCAATTTACAAAACTTTCGAATGAAAGTTTGTTAAAGAATAAGCAATAACTTCGAGAAAAAAGTTCGTAATAAGAAATAAGAAGCCATTAAGAAATGAAAACAACCATATTCAAGTTCAAGATCATATTTCATGCTTCTGAGTAAATACTGCTCAATTATTGTTCAATTAAGATCATATAACTGTATAAAGGAAATCTAATATTTCAGCAGTTAATTTTCTCAGTTTTAATTCTCAATTCATATCACGTTTCTACATCATTATTTTACCAGAGTCTTTTGAAACGCATTTTCCAATTAAAAAGTTTACTAAAAACATTCTTATAGCCAACTTTCATGGAAAATAACAATATAAGACCAAAACATAAGATCTAATCATTTTTCTAAAAGGAAATATTTGCTATATTTTTCTGGTTGAGAAACGTTTCGTCCGTCCAAGCTACGTTTAAAAATATTTGATATGTTTAGGGACAAAAAGACAATAATTCCAATTACTTCTTAGAATCTTTAGGATTCTTGAAAATGTTAAAGGTTAAAAAACATAAGATTTACCAGAACCTAAAGCAGTTTCGAAGGCTTCCGGCTCTACTTTGGTCATTTTTTTTATTTTTTTTTCCTAACTAGGATGAGGGGACAGCAAAGTGGGTGCCCTCCAATATAATCCTCGTTTAGGAGACTATTACCTTCGGGGTAAAGTACTTGTATATTGAAACATCCTCTCCGTCTTCCTCCTGTCTATATATTATCTAGCACATAATGAAATGTTTAAAAGGGATTTCTTTTGTAGTTTTTAATCTTTACAAAGGAAAGAAATGTCGTAAATTGGAAGTTAAGATGAAAGAAATTCTTTCTGCAATCTGATCCGTCTTCAAAGGAGAATAGTTTTCAAGAATTGATTAGAAGTTCCCGTCTTTTCTTATTAAAATTGTCGGTATTTTTCCAATATCAATAAATTAATCGTAAGTATTTGTTAAAAGGTAGTTTATTGATTTGCCCCTGAGAGTTTAACCAATAAAACAGTTTCTTAGATATTAAAATCGAAATTCTTAATCAATTCGTTCGCAATTAGGAATCTTGCAGCAAAATAAAATTCTTTGAATTTTATAAAAACAATTTCAGTAATGCTATTTTCGACCTCTTTATTTTTCTTCTTTAATAACATTTCCATTTATTTTTCCAAATAAATTAAATATTATAATATATTATTCCTTTTTAAAAATATATAAAAAATCTATGCAGTTTCCGTTTGTCTCGGGATCTCAGTAATTTTGTCAATCTTAATTATTGTATACATTTAAATCAAAAAATACTAACAAAAGACTATTTTTCACTCTCAATTTATTTATTGGGTACATTCTTCAATATAAAATTTTATTTACTTAAAACCTTTTATTATTTCTGGAAACTACATTTTAAATTATTTAAATAAATTATTAAAGATGCGAGCCAGTTTTATGATTGGTTCAATGTAACTATCTTCAACTGAAACTATCAGTAGATTATGTACAGGGTGGTCAAAATGTCCGTAAAAACTTTAAATACTCATAAAACCTGAAAAAATAACCAAAATAACTAACGGTATGCAGGTTTAGCATTGAATGATTACTGGATTTTTTTAAAAGATAGGAATAGCTCTGATACGAACGATTTAATTGGATCTATGCAAATGAGATAGATGATTATAAGTACTTACGCTCTTGTTCAAGACTTAGTTCACCGTTGCATACTATGTAAGTGAACAAGGATACGAGTGGAAAAGATAAAGTTTTATTCTGAAGAGAGAATATGAGCCAGGAATCAGTGATTGTTGCACTACGAAAATTCCGACTTTAGAAAAATATGTATACTAGAAAGTAACCTTTAATATGGTAAGCTTCATAGTGCTTCTTCGATTATTTGAGGGAATTGGATCGTTGGATGATCGTGTAGAGTCCGGAGTCAAGGCAGAAACGTTCAGCGTACGTTGCAGCCGGAATTGAAACATTAGCGTCAGAATTGAAATGTGGAGATGTCGAACACGCGTCGCTGTAATAAATTATTTGTAACATTAATTTCGTTATTTGCTATTATATTCGTTATTTGCTATTATTTCGTTATTTGCTATTTTTATATTTTATTATTTAATTTTAGAACAGAAATATATTTTTCAAATCAAACATTCTTTAATATTACCTTTTAACATGCGTAAATTTTTATGATCCCCTCCCTCTTTTTTAAAGTTAAGATAGGATCTTTTTATGGGTTCAGTTCATAATAAACATGTCTGTATCCAACTCCTTTTTTACATTTGAAGTTTGGATTTAAATTGCTGATTCAAGTATCTGAACGTGTGAAAGCTATCGCAAATATTAGTCATGTGAACATTAACTAAGAACATTAAACAAACAAAAATCAAAATTTTACGACCTAAAATTTTCATTCAACTTATAATCTAATTATAAAGGGTCCGATGTTGAAGTCTCAGCTTTGGTATTGAGAAGTTTATCCTACGTTCATATGAGCCTTAATAGTTATCTTTCTTTGAAAATAAATAGCCTGGTTCATATTAAATAAATCTTACACTGACTTCAAAGTTGCGATAGGGAAGTTTACAGAAGGAGAAAGGGAATAGCTCAGGTTTCGTCCTCGTAATTGGATCACGTTACGAGGGCCGTCTCAACATACTGTTACTTCAATCCGGGACATCAATGTAACTGAACTGAGCTGACACCAATTAAATACAACTATTAATGTGCATATGAATTTTAAAACGATACTTTCTTGGGCTGATTATCCATGGACATGACAAAAGATTTTTGTATAGAGTTGTACCATTCAAACTCATAATACATTAATAAACAAAATTTAAAACAAATTTTGGTAATTTAAGAATTGCATTCCGCATATAGTATCACAGAAGGAAATTTATTCCTTGTAATGATTAAAACATGTTTTGTTTTGGGAATTATTCTCTTTCAAAGAACAGTTTAAAAACTTTTTTCAAAACTTTTAGCTCATTTTTGTCTGAGTTCTCTATGAAAGGAATTTTTCTTTCAGATATTACATATAAAAAATTTCATCAGTAAAACGGATAAGGTTTTGTAAAAAATGGTTCAAAAGAGTCAAAACAGTTATTGCACGATGCTTTTATAATTCGTGGTATACCATAAAAATCACTCAAATATTCCCCCATTTTTCCGCTAAGTAAATCTTTAAAGATCTGCCGAAATTAGTCTTAAAAATGGATGTTGTGTCACCGACAAAACCTTTAAGACTTTCTTCTTATCTATCCAATTGTTTTCAGTTTCTCAAGCCTTCTGGCAGGATTATATCAATAATATCCCCTCTTAATATGCTTCTTAGGAAAAAATACCGAAAATCCAGGGCTAAATTAATTTCTTACCTTATTGTTTTGGTTCTTTGTTTAGTTTCAGTTGCGTTACTGTCAGTTTCAGTTACAACCAATTTTAGATCTGTTTTTTTTTTGGACAGAACACAAAAATGTTTCTTCACTCAGAAGACGAGGACGACTCACGAATTTGCATTCGTTTCCCAAATTTCTGTACTTTTCTATTTTCTGGACAATTCTGCTCTTGAAAACACATTTGATCCGTGAAATCAGACTTAAAACCCATTAGTTTCGTAAGCACGATGATTCATTCGTTGAATAGGATGACAGACCTGCATCCCAAAAGCCTCAAAGCGAAGTCCTTTCTTTAAGTTATTAATTGTTTCATAATTATCATGTTAGGTTGGGGAAACAGAAATCCATTATTATTTTACAGTCATCTAATAAGAAAATAATGGATTTTTCTCTATTATTTTCCTTTTTTTCCAAATGGAATTTTTGAAAATAATGGAAAAAGAAATCCATCATTTTCTCTTTAGATGGCTGTAAAATAATAGTGGATTTATTTTTCGCCAACCTAATATTATTTGTAAGAGAATTAACCCTCTGAATTAAAGAATAAAAAAAATAATTATGTTAAGATGAAACTTTAACAAACAAATTTAATTCTTTTAAAAACAAAACAATCGGTTATTATATACTACCTCATAATAATTTCTTATTATTCAAATCAATAATAGTAAAGGATAAATAAATTAGTTCGCAAAAAATAGCAGGGTGGAGTAGGAAATAGTTGACTTCAAACTTCGGAAATCTCGGAATAAGCAGTTCGAGAATTACAATTTACAAACTGACACAGTTCATACAGTTATTAAAATATTTAGTTTAATCGAAGCTAATAATATTTGTTTTATATTTAAGGGCACACGTGCATTTACCCATTTCCAAATGCATCTGACTTGTAAAATGAGATTCAGAGTCTAAAAAGTATATGTTTCTAGATATTCTTCCTAAACTTACAAATCTATCATTTCCCAGAATAATCCATTCTAAGAATTTAATTTGAATTTACAGTTTTCACAAAAATGAGTGTTCGGAAAATATAATACTTCCATAGCGCATTTCAACTTTTCTTCGAATGACATCTTAAGGAGTACTTTCTGAGAATTTCCTCCTGCAAACGTTGATTAAATTTTTGCAATCTCATTCTAGAGAAATTAATTATTAAAATTATTAAGAAAGCCTTTCATATTGCGCACTCTTCATTTATTTAAAACAGTAATGATGAAATATTAATAAAATTAAACTTCTTTATATTTACATTTTTCGATGATTTCGCAAACCAATCACTTTTGCTTTTTTTAAACCAAGATTCAAAACTTGTTCGTTATTTATCATTTACAAGTTTCCCAGAATTTAGACGCTTCGTGAAAAGCTTAACAAATAGGGAATTTGTTTACGCGTGTTCAGGAAATTTCTGAGTTAATTTCTTGAGGTTCAAGTTTCATCTATTCTACGTAAACAATTATAGACCTGTTTTTTCTGGAAATATTTAATTAATTAAAACTTTTGAAAAATATATTCCCACCTGAATATAATTTCAGCATTTTACTTAATTAAGTCGAGGAATTTTAATTATTATAAATTTAGTATGCCGGATTTCTAGGAAAAGTGGAATAAAGTTTTCTTTTCCTCAATATTTCAGATAAACAGCTCCAATTACAAAATTCCTTTAAATAAGGAAAGCAATTCTAAGAAAGCACTTTGACTTCTGTGCAAATTCAGAGTAAGCAGTTTAAAAAAATTAAAATTTATATGCTCCCCTTATTAATTAGCAAAATGTCTTATAATCATCTATACAAACAAAGTTTTGGATCATGACGATTTCAAAGAAAATTGCAGTCACGTATAATGTTGCTCGCTGTAATTGGTGGACTGTAAGGTTGGGCGGTGATCGAACTTCATCATCGTGATATATCGTTCAAGAAATATCGATGCATTTCGATACATCGTGATATCATTATTTTTATATCTATTATAAGTTATTAATAGCATCTCTTAACATATTGACTAATAAGAACAACTCCAAATAAAAGTTTCAATTTTTATAACAAAAATATACGTCTACTTTTGAATAAAAATAGTTAGAAAATAATTGTGTCGAAACTCCTTTAATAAAGCGTGTCAATGTCAAAGAAAGTCTGCATGTTACAAGATATAACATTGCGTTTTTCCAATGTAATAATTTTTTAAAATTTTTTCCTCTTTACTGTTAACATAAAAAAACTTTGATTTCTTTCTTTCTTCATAAAAGAAAAGGAAAACTATATAATAATGCCTTTAACAAGTAAAATTAAATAGTTTTAATAAATCATGAATTCAAAATCTGATGCCTTGAAAAATTAATTTCATACTTGAACTACATAAATGGTTATTCTTATTTTAATAGTATAACTGCAGATTTAATTCAAATATGCACTAGAATATGCTTTTGTAAAGAAGTCGTAAAACTTTTGAAGAGACACATGTTCGAACATTTTTACTTCTGGCCAGCGGTGATACGATTCTTCCTTTGTTGCATATTGTGTTTCTCCCGCTTTGATGTTACCCTTTGGACTTGAATGGAGTCAGATAATGGAGCACACATGCGTTTGCGGCCCTTTGAAGAAGGAAACCGTGTCAAAACACCAGATGTAGTTATTTCTTCTATGGACCACCCGACTGGAATAAGTTCCGATAATGAACAACATATGCGTTTTACGACCCTTTGAAGAAAGTACTGAAACCTCCCTATGTGAATATTTTGCTTATTGTGAAGGTTCTGTTAAGTGCGTGGATGGTTCGAACATATTGCCACTGTTAAATTCTAACCATTGGGAATATTTCAGAATTATCGAATGATCGGCATATCCAGCACGCCAATGTGAACCTGTGAGGCAGAGTTTGACCGAGGTTAAAATGGAAGGTTTTGAAATGACCAGCTGTTCCGGCTAGAGACTGGAAGACGAGGAGTCGAGCTGATCCGAGACGAGCTGCGAGCTGAGCTGAAGAGCTGGACAGTTGAAGAGATACCACGTGATCTCGAATTATTGATTAAAGATCTACCGGAAGTAATCCGTAGATCTCTTGAGCTACTGCAGTAGCTGGATAAGCTAACAGCCTGTTAGTTTTAATTTTGATAGACGAGGAACTATTATCCCAGATGTAAATATTTCCCAGCATATTAACCTAGAGAACGTGTTGTAGGTTTTTCATTTTTTTGTTATTGCATAAAGCTGTAAATAAAACATTTGTCTTTACACGCTACCCGTTTATTTGATCGACTAGGATCAAGCCACTACACTATATAATTAAAATTTACCATTTAATTTACTATTTTAAATTCGAAAAAGAGACAAAAAGTCGTAATTCCGAAATGAGTAAAACATTGAAAATACGTCATTTAACACCATCATTAATATAAATTCAATGAAAAAATAACCAACATTTACGTATAATACTGTGTTTTCTAAATATTAAAATTCTAGTTAAATTACTTTTAATTCTAAATATTCTTTCAACGTTTTTGCGAATTATAAAATTTGAGATGAAATAAAAAAATAAATAAAATAAAAATAAAAATAAATGGGGGAATGAAAAAAAAGATTATATAAAAACACTTAAAAGATTGAAAAATCACCCCTAAAATATCTTTACATTAAAAATAGAAAATCAATTTAATGCGGGGAATTTTTATATCAATTCAAAATACTGTGTATTTGAGAATAAAAAGAACATGAATAAAAAATGAAAGGAAAGAAAATTCTTTTAAACTGCACGAAAATTTGAGAAAAGCACAATCCAAAATCCAATCACATAAAGTGGAATAAATTAGAATAATAAAGATTATTTTTAATGGATAAATTTTATCATAAATAAAAAGTTATAAATTGTAATAAAAAATATACAATGTATTTGGAAAAAAAGCGTTTTTTTAAAACATAAAACAAGAAAAATTACGCACTTATAGAAATATAAAGGCCCAGGCTAGAAAAAAGCATGCGGATTAAAAAAAAAGAGAAAAAACACACATTTTCTAGCGATAGACAAAACAATGAAATCCAAATATTTATATTTATATTTGTAAAACATTGCCAGGTCTGATTATCATAGTCATGCAAATTCGGTAACTATTGAAATCTCACTATTACTCAAAATTCGATAAGTATCGAATATGTTCGAAATATATCGATAAGTTTGAAAAGTATCGATATGTGTGGGATGATCACGATGATGAAGTTCCGTCATCGCCCAGTCTTATAACAGATCTTCTTTTTTTCTTTTAAAGCAAGTACGTTTGAGTGCGAGCTGCGAATAAAATTGTGGATTCAATCTGAATTAATCCTCTTTGTTTCTATTTCTGAAGATGAATGTTCAGCAATTAAACAAAGTAAAGTCAACAATCTTCTAATAACCGCAATTATTTTTTATAATTGTATTATACAGTTAGGAAATAGAAAAAAATTTCCACAATGACGTTCTTAAAACAAATATTAGAATATAACAGCATTTCTAGAAATATTGACAAAAATATGTATGAAAGTCAATTATTAAGAACAACAAAAATGAACTCTTACCAGTAACATAAACGAAATCGAAAGCGTGAATTAATTATGAATATCGATTTATAGCATCGCGATTTATCGATAGCTACCAATCGAAAGCGGAAGTATAGCGGAATTTTTTCTTTTTTTAATGCGAGTATGCTTGTGGGCGAAAACTCTGAAAATGCGAGCTGCAAATAAAATTGTGGATTCAATCTGAATTAATCCTCTTTGTTTCTATTTCTAAAGATGAATATTTAGCGAATAAACAAAGGACAATTAACAACCTTCTGATAACCGCAATTATTTTTTCATAATTGTGTCATTCAGTAAAGGTATAGAAAACTGTTTATTCTAAGCTAACATGCTTAAAACAAGTATTTTTATTTACTGTACATGACAGTTTTTAAAGATTATATATATATATATATATATATATATATATATATATATATATATATGAAGGTGAAAAGAACGAAGAGCAATAAAAATGAACATTAACCGATAACCTAAACGACATCGAAAACAAAAATTAATTGTGAATATCGAATTAATGTATCGCGATTCATCTTGAACTATTTTTCAGGACCCTTAATTCGATGCATCAATATAATTCGAAAACTGGCATTGGAAAATCAATTTCTCAAAAATATTGATTTCTTTCGATAAATCGAAAATAGGCTCAGCCCTAGTAGACATTTTCAGTATTAACAAAGGAAAAGAAATTTTGAAAAGCATTTATTGTATCTCGAGGAATTACTGAAATGCCGAGGAAGAATATAAAATTCTTAGTAAGTTCTATAAGACTGCCTTATTTCAGTAATAAGGAAAATTTTGATAAGCTGATAATTTATATTGTACGTAATCATAATTCGGGTATATTTGTTGTAGAAACACAAACACCCTTTTCCAGATTCCTGGCATTCTTCTAAGAAGTTAATTATTAAATTAGTTTAATGATTAAAAACTATAAAATCGTTACTTTTCAGACCAGAATGAGAAGAAATTGACACTTTGGTTTATTTTTAAAATTACCCAGTTGTTGCTGCTTCTTATAGCACTTGCCATAGACAAGCTCGCTGATGTAGTCAGCGATTTAAGACTAAACAGCGTTCCTTGTTTTATAGTAGAGCCAACTAGGGCCTTTTGTTATCATTTATCACATTTGCTTGCACATCTCATTTTCAATTCGAGGCACCTTCACCCACCTTACAGACAGAACACAGAAGAACAACTATGCCCACTCAGGGACGCTCAGATCACGGGAAAAACACGCCACCCCTATGCCAGTACGCCGGCAAAAAAAATTACGCTTGTGTTTGTGATTACAACAGCAGTCAGTCTAGAATTCAAGGTTTTAAAACCAACAGTGTTGAGAATACTCTACTTAAAACAAACTAAAGGGTATTGTAAGTTTTTTAAAAATAAAATAATGGTATAAGCATTTAAATTTATTTAGTCATTTATTTTTGGATAAAACGAAAAAGAGAATTTCTTATTTTCAAACTTCGCAATATGTAAATTTTGAGTTTGACGTCGAAGACGACGTTTTAGCGGCAGTGAATTTGATTAGGCTTTTAACTTAATGTAAGACAAAGCGGATTAGTATGATTGACAGTATAATTAGTATAATTAATCGCGTTGTTCCGATGGATGCGTTGTCTCAACGAAGTCATTTAACCTAATCAGAAACTTGGAGAGTTGTTGGCCGATTAAAAGGGGGGGGGAGGAAACACATGCTGAAGTAGTAGAAGCTTTTGGAGTTTCACAAAGTTTGATTTTCAGGATTTAGAAGCTTATTTTGGAAACTAGAAACGTAGCCTGAAAATCAGGGCAAGGGCGTAGACGTACTACAAAGCCTAATGAAGATTGTTATTTAACACTAATGGCCAGGGGACAACGAAATATGAATGCCGCTCTTCTTCAACAACACCTTCGCTAGACTACTGACACGGCAGTTACGACCTAGATGTCCGAAACCACCTTCACGCTGTAGATTTGTATGTTCAGCGACCAATGGTGCTGTCACATTAACAACAAGGCGCCATTGCGCCCGCAGGCAGTGAACAACAAAGCACGTGAACTGGTGGAGAAATGAATGGCACAATATCTTTTCTCTTTTCATCCTGATAATAGTCGTATTTACATCTAGAGAGAAAGTAGCGTTAGAAACAATCCTACTTTCGTGCACGAAAATGCAAGATTTGGCGGGGCGGAGTGATGTTCGATCCTGGCATCTCCATATCATTCGAAATCGAGCTCTGGCCGATCGTCGATACAGGGATGAGATCCTAAGACATACTGAATTCCCTTACTCACAACAATTGTAGATGACTTAATGTTAACGGACGACAATTTCAGGCTACATTGTGCCAACGTGGTGAAGGATTTCATTTTGGAAAAAGGAATCATTCGAATAGATTGACCAGCGTGTTTTCCGGACATGAGCCCAGTCAAGGATGTTTGGAACATTCTAGGCAGACGAATTGCTGGAAGCCTACCACCCCCACAAACTCGCAAAGAAATATTAAAACTTTCGTATTAAAAACCATTTTCTTTTAAGGAAACACCTTTTTTAAATTTGTTTTTCTCTTATGCACAAATTGCGAATTTTCCTTTCGTACCCAAATGCTCGATAAAAACTCTTTTTTCTGCCAAATAGATGCCCTTTTTATCTTATATAACTACTACGTCTGCCGATAATGTAACAATCATTCAAACAATTCTCCAGGGGCAAGATCAGCCCACAATCTTAATATACTTTAAATGTTTTGAGCAGTGTATTTCAAAGCAATTACTTACATCTGTACAATATCCCTGGAGTTTTCGGACTGGTATAACAGGTTCATCATCAGTACCAATTTTCTATAAATGTGTGGTGGCATTTCAAGAGACTCTGATTAGTTCTTTTTTGAACAACAGGATGCTGAATGGTGAATAGTTTTAATTAGCATTATGTCTGAACGAAAAGATGAATTGGTTTTAGCAGTTCACGATCTGTAGAACTTTTCAGACGAATTCGAAAAGCCTGTTTTTAAGTAACTCGATCTCATTTGCTCAAGTATTTTTAAAAAATGTTATTTTTTATGTCGAAGGTGTTTATTTTGAATGTTTTAAACTCTTCAATTCATATATCTTCTAACTACTTTAAAAAGTTGAATGAATGTCAATGTGTTATTATCTTCTCACTCTTCCCTTTTAACCCTCCAAGCGTCAACCCCGCAAAAAGACGGAATCTCTTCTCCCTTCAAAGCGACAGACCCGCAAATAGACGGAAATTTAAATCTCCTTAAAACTGTCACTGCCCGTACTTTTACGGGTTTAGTTTTTCGCTTCCCCCAAACTCAAGCTGCGAGATAATGAGAAGGAAATGTGATGTAAGGAAAAGTCGTTATCAGTGGACGATAGGAATGCTGTCTTCCTGGGCGTGTTCTTTTAAGCATTTAAAAATTTTGTTTACATTCTCAACCTTACTTTTGAGATTTTGAGAATAAATGCGAATCCACATTAAGTTAAAAAAAAGAGGAATAAAACTGAACGTATCAAAATATATTCCCGGAATGAACATATATGAGTATTATTATTAATAAATTCATCCATAAGATTTTAAAACTTTTTAGGTGAAAGGATAGTTAATCTAAAAAATAAATATAAAATAAAAATTTAACAATTTTCTCTTTTATAATGTACTTTCATTTAAGGAATTTCGAATTGTGATTGCTTATGCAATTTATTTTTTTTAAAATAAGACACTGAACTTATATGCAGAATTTTATTTAACGAACGAGACTTTTCATTTTTGAATGAATTGTTTTTTCATTGATAAATGTAATTAAAAACGGGGAGATATTTTATTTGTATAAAACCCATAAATTAAAGTGAGTTTTTTTAGAAAGATACGATTTACATTCATTATATTAAATCATTTTTTATAACGTAATAATTTATTTATGAAAATTGAATATTTGTTTAATTTGCAATTTTTTTGTTTATGGAATTGCACATTCCTTGCCGAATACAAACAGAAATGTAAGCATTGTAGAGATATTATTTCTATATTTTCTCTAGTTTTTAATGATATTTTCAAAGTTAAAATAAGCGCAGTTTTTATAGGTTCTAATTTTTAATCGAAATATTAATCTTATTTCACTGTTCAGTCTCAAATATACAACACGCGCTTTTGTGAATGTTCATTATAATGTTAAGTGACATTTTTATATACGTTTAATAATGAGTAATTTAATCCGCAAATTTTAGTGCTCGTGAAAGTAAACGAATGAATGAGTTAAAAGTTATATTATTTTTAAGTTAATTTAATTCAAGTTAAATAATTATACTTTGTGTTTTAAATTCTAATATTTTTAACTCCTTGGTCTAATTTTATCTCATATCTTGGAATAAAAAATTAATGCGTGCAACTGGCATTTAGATTACTTTCTTCTCTTGTTTGTAAAATTTGAGTTCACTAGAGGTGATTTTAGTTTATTTATCTAGTTTGTTCACAGAAGTAAGAAAAATTCAGAAATACCCACATTTCAAGTAATTTGAAATTTTTTATTCTTAATAAATTTTAGCCTCACATTTTCATTTTTCAAAAACAGAACTTGTTTGAACAAGGGTGTCAGACACGCAGGTCCCTTAAAAAACTTCTCATTTTATTATATTATCCTGAAATTTATAACTAATGACTCTCATAAACACTTATCAGAGGTATGGAGAAATGGTCTGAATTAATAAATTTGTCTTTTACAATCGATACAAATTTTACAAACAAAAATCTGAATTTTTTGTGCATATAAATGAGCGCAAGATAAATATTTTGATTTACGACACTTTTTTGATATAGGGACGGTATAAAAACTTAACTTTTTATCATTTTTCTCAAAAGAAGCCAAATTATTTCTATACATTGGAATTCTTTATTTGATGAAACACTGCAGTTGGAAACATATGCGTAATTGCAATTACTAAAATAATCACTCTCCCACTTTTTGAAACACCCTCTATAAACAGTTCTTTCTGATTGATTTTACTGCCTCTGCATTAGTTATTATCATGGACCTAGTGAATTTTCGAAATTCACATTAATTAAACGACTTTCCCAGATTTCAATAATAAAATTTTTGCTTTCTTTCGTGAATGATGGTTCTATATATAAGTTAGGTTGCATTAGTTTTCATTTCAATTAATGTACAGTAACTTAGAATAGTAATATTATACAGGTTAATTAGTATAATTTCCCTAAAAATAAATTTAAAATGTTGGGCTCAAAATTTTAACATTTGAAAAATTAATATCTTTATAAATCTTAAATACACCCACTTAAAATGAGGTACAGAATTTCATAAAATAAATATTAGAGAGTGAAGTTAGTAGTTTTTTTTGAAAGAAACTAGCACTTTTAGGGAACATACTATTATAAAATGTATTCTAATTAATGAAGATTCTTAAAAGTAACGATGAAGATAATTCAGAAATATTGAGAGTTTTATATGCATATAAATATTGCAATAAGCGGTATGTTGTTTTTCTAGATGGGGTTATTTGTCACAGAAAGTATGTTAAGCAACAAAATAAATTATAATAGCATACATTTTCATTTTATTGATTTGATTTCACAATTTTTGCAAAATAGCAATAGATCTACAAGATGTTTCACAAAGTATTACTGGATTTTAAAAAACAATTAAAAAATGGAATGTGATAGAAATGCATTGTTTGCGTCCTTATGTTTGGAAATTGTGGAACTGAATTTCACCAAATTGCAAATTTAGTTCACATCGTCATCGGCAGGTTGCACTGTAGACAATCTGCAAAATGTGAAATTAAGGGATCAACTCTCTCTACTATGTCGCCAAGCTGATGTCATAGGTTGTTCAAATTGAAAGTTCGTTGTGGCAAAATATTTTTCTTTGGAATTGCGGATATTTCTTGTTTTGGAGTTTCATTGCCTGGAAAACAATTTTGTTCAACCGACGTGCAGTTTTCAAAAGAAATTTGATGTGAGGAAAAATCATTAGACACCGAGATAAAAGTTCTATTCCAAAAATTCCAACAAACGGGGAACGCGAATGATGACCCCATTGGAAATGTCAGCCATCAATTCACTTCAGGTTACAGAGTCAAATGTTGAAGCCATATAGCAGATTATCCAAAAGAGGCACTGGATTTCCGCTTGTAGAATTGCATCTCGTTCTCGCTGGCGTCCTGGCATTGAGGTAGCGCGTCTTTCCCGTGATCTGGGCGTCTCGGGTTCAAGTCCCGGTTCGGGCATGTGTGTTCTTCTGTGTTCTATCTGTAAGGTGCATGAATGTGCCTCCCTGTGCAAGCGAATGTGAGGAGTGAGTAGCAAAAGTCGTACTCTTGGCCCTAGTTGGAAGTACTACAAAACAAGAGAAGCTGATTAGACTTAAAATGCTGACTACCTCAGTGATCTTGCCCATGGCAAGTGGCATTAGAAACAACAACATCTGCAGCATCACGTTCTCAACTCCGAAGAATTACACACTTCATCTCGCTCTCCACAGCCTTGAAATACTCTTGAACAAGATTCAGACTCGCCAACTTTCTGAATCCGAATGTCATTAATACCCGCTATAATTTTGCGAGCTCTATGTTGAAAATAGTGGATAGAGAAAACTTGATGCAGACAACATATAGTTCTCGTACTAAGAGTATTTTCAACTCGATCAATGAACGGGAACAAAAAATCTTCGAACTGTTGATCCTTCATCCCTGTATTCAGAAAAAACATTGGTCTGCTTTGAGTGCCGAAATGGGCACTCAAAGCAGTTGACCAATTTTTTTCTCAAGAATTTTTTAATATTTTGAAATGTTGACAATCTGCTGATCAATCTATTCAACTGCAAATTAATTATTTAAAAACCCAAATACATAAATCAATCAGATTTGTTATGTGTTTTTGTTCTCAAAAATGCAGATTTATATAAAATTAAGAGAAAAAAAATTATCAAAATGGAGCTTTTAAAAATACATACTGATTTTTTTCAATATGCTGGTAGTTTTTAAACGCATTAAACTGTTCAAATACATAAGACTACTATATTTGTAAGAGTGAAATAATTATCTAATATAAAGAACTTTAAACGATATGATTTATTTCAGGATTACACTAAATATGAATGCATTTCAAACTAATTAATAAGACAGTGGGGGTGTGATAAAATAACCTTAAAACGCAGAGTAACCTATAAAATACTGTTTCCTGTTTGCAGCCATCTCTATATAAAGCTAATCAATGTAATAACATTTAATTTTATATAGTTGCCGTGAAAAACATGAAAAAAAATCAATTCTCAAAACAAACAAACAAAAAACGATGGTAATATTTTGGAACTGCTGTAATATACTAAGTGAGAAATTAGTACAATTTCTTTTGGATAAACTCCTAAATTATGCTAACATAAATTAGGTAATTTCTTTCGGATAAACTTGTAGCGTCAGCCTTATCAGCTAGATAATATCCTTCGAGCTGAAGGG
>JAOUZG010016694.1:3359951-3392373 GCA_026289955.1 Argiope argentata | reverse complement strand
TCGAGCTGAAGGGTCCCTTTTGCTCGAACGGTATATCGCTCGGCTACTGGCTCAAACGTCGCAGGTTCGTACCGCGACCTTCACTTGCTACAAACTGCACCATTGCGCTCATAACTTTTAAAAACAAGGAGAATTGATATTCAGTCCCCAGTTCATTAATTTTTATCCTTAGATGCTACTGTAATCCCCTTACCTTGGTAACACGGACACGACATCATCATCAATTGACTCCAGACTTCTGTATTTAATAGCCGCATTACCTTTCCCCGAGTCTGCTTTACAATAGAAATTTTAAATGCCGTTGCTGCTTTCAGGATTTAGAAGGCTTTATAACTCTATAAAGGTCTAATGTAGGCTCTAGCAAGAGATATATGATTGAGAAATTTCAGGAAAATTGATCACTAGGAATTACATATCGAAACGCAGTGTTAGAAGACACAATAACAAAAATTATTGCATCTAAAGCGACAGTTTAAAAGAAGCAGTTAAGAACGTCATATAAGGATGCAACATCTTACACACTAAGAAGGCTAGATCACTGAAAATGTTACATGTTGTACAAGGATACTAATGTAGATTAATAAAGGATTATTTACTATAACATTCATTCTGTACTTTATTTATGTCTGGGTGTGCGATTTTTATTACTTGAACGGTTATGAAATTCTCCGTAACAAATTTTCCGTTCATGCATTGTAATTATGGATTCATTTTGATTCAAATGTCTTTAAATTGTCTTCTATTAACACCTTGTGGGTGTTTTTTTTGTGGAATTCCTTTTTTCGTATGTATCTTTCCAGGCTACATACGAAATTGAGCTTCAATACACTCATTAGTTTTAGCTGAAAATGTCCGAAAGCAGGAATAACTATTTTATGGAGACCCTTTTTATATATGCAAAAATGTAAAAAGAAGAAAAATTTAGGTTTAAAAATATTTTTTAAAAAAAAAAGCTTCAAAGATTATTCCTCCTAAAAAAAACGCTAAAAACGTATTTTTAAAAATTAGATACTTATTTGAAATTTCTAAATTTAATTATCGTGTTTAAGGCAGAAGTTTAGCTAAAAATGAATAGTTTTATTTTCATTGAAACAATTATATCGTGAAATCCACCGATATTAATCAACAGTACCAACATTGTGCTAGGCAATTATCGGTTTGAACAATCTTCAAAATCATACATATTTAATTATTATTAATGATTCATTAAGATAATGTCTGTAATTATCCTTATTAATTCGAAATAGTTCTCATTCTCTCAGAAGATGATAACCAGAAGTAATAAAGATTCATGATTAATAAGTTACTTTAACTTAACTGTCCTTTTTTACTTTCATTTTAAACGGCGAGTTGAAAAAACGTCAATAGGAAGCACGACAAGGAAAAATTGTAAGAAATATATCCATAAATATCAGAATTAGAACTTTTTTTCATATAGTTATGATTAAATAGATTAAACCATGTCAATTCCGTTTTTAATACATTTGAGAATTTGTAGAGTGCTCATAAAATGCCCTATTTTTGCAGGAAAATAAGTTTCCTTCTTAGATTGTTAATTATATCTCTTATGTGGACCTGATGAGGTTAGAAATTAGATAAAACATTCTCAAATTAATGATTTTGAAATTTTGATGACGCCATGTTGGTTGATTGAAGTTTTCTTCATCTGGTCCAAATTTAAAATTCTGACAACTTACTTCATTAATCTTCAAAATAGGGTATTAATTGGATCGAATAGAATAGAATAAAGT
Organism: Argiope argentata; assembly: GCA_026289955.1. Classification (NCBI taxonomy): domain Eukaryota; kingdom Metazoa; phylum Arthropoda; class Arachnida; order Araneae; family Araneidae; genus Argiope; species Argiope argentata. The sequence goes on along the minus strand of JAOUZG010016694.1, from coordinate 3,390,622 downwards.
TTCCAATAAGGAGCGAAATTATCCCAGTTTCTAAATAAACAAATTCGTTAAAAAATTACAAATTCCACAAATTATAAAATAGCAAGGTTATATTAGTGTTTTATCCTGCATGATAAGTTATGATTTTACCCATTTCCTTAAACGCACCTAATTATTTCCTTACTTGTAAACACAAAATCACTATTTAAATATAAACGTGCTTAACCATGAATCGATACAAAAAAAAACATATTTTTACATATTATTAAAACAAAGAAGTATCCTGATATAAATCCTCAACATATTTATAAAGTTAAAAAATGTGGAAATATGGAATTAAATCGAACTGTTTATTGAAGTTGAGTTTCATAATAGTGTACTGCTTAGAGCCGAAAAATGACCGCAACTATCTCAGTTAATGATTGAAAAAAAGAAGAGGGGACAAACATATGAAGTTAAGCAAACGATCAGAATTTATAAAATTTGTTTATTGGTTGACTGATTTTTTTTATTCGAGTGGATATAAAAATTGTAACTCAAAAACGCTAAAATCTGGAAAAATAAAATTTGTTACAAGCCTTTGACGATATATTTGTAAATCCATATCGAATTTCGGGCTCATTCGAGTGAAAATATTGGAAGAGAAGTCCAATATTTTCAATCGAATTTCCTCCCTATACGACGTAAATGAACAAGTATGTCAGAAAGCATAATTAAAAGCGTACTAAAAATATTCATTGAGAATAATTCGCTTTTAATAAAAAATATTCCAATGAATAAAAACAAAAACAACTACTTGATCATTATTAATAAAGAGTAAAATGACGAATAATTTTTACAGTTCCAAATAACGTTTCGGTGCAATTTTAAAAAGAAGTATTAATTATTTCGACGGAAACTAAATAACTTCATTTTAATAATTATAAATCGTGAGATTGTGAGAAAGTGTATGTAACTTGTGCTCGAAATAAAATATGTTTTTTGTAAGAAATAAAAAGGTCTTTTTATTGATTTTCAGCGCTTATTTCATACAGTATGGTCCTAACTTAGAACTGATCCTCCCACACACATACAAAAACAACAGGAGAAAGGAACGGGACAATGCGTCCGTGAATTAGAACTTGCCAATAAGTAAGCTGCTTCTCCTTGTTACTTCACTTCAATGATGGAAAGTACCTCAAACAGAAAAGGATGAACCTTGGCCGTTATTGGTTATTTAGACTCCACCTTCGGTTTCGGACGATCAGTTATTTACTCCTGACAATAAAGCAGAGCGAGAAAATCTCAGAAATACGCGCACGACATATTGGAATTGAAATGTTCTTATGTACTTTGAACAGATTTTTGGGAAATTTTAAGTGATTCAGATCAAAAAATATCTTCAGATTTATAAAAAAAAGTATTTGTACAATGTAGCGCAAATATCATTATTGCACTTAATCCCCTCAGCAGCTAAATGGTCATATGCAGCTGTCTAGAAAGCTGAAAATATAAGAAAAGTACTGGAATCCAAAATCCCCGAGAAATCCTGACAATATCGAGGTCATTACTTCGAATGCTTCTCCGAGAGTTTTCTCAGATTTCGATTTTTCCTATCGAAAACAGTCTGTGTGGATTAAATTCCATCCATTTTCGAAAGAAGCTTATGGAAGTCTAGTAGAATTTAAGATGCTGGAAAGATTATAATTCTGAATCGGGAAGAAAAATATGTCAGAGAAAGCACGTTAGAAAACAGTGGGTGAGAGAGAAAGCGAATCTCGAGACAAAAGGCGCATATGTGAGGGTAGAGTATTGATTTTTTTAGTTGAAGACTTGCAAAAGTTTCCTTTAGTTCGAACGACCGATTATTTTTTGGTCCTCAGACAAAATAGTCCACTTCATCTATAAACATAAAAATTGAGCAATGTTCACAGCTTTTGTCTAAACATTTTTCTATAACATGTTTCGAGATTTTTAAAAAGTAGATTTCAAAATTAAAATTGTTATCTTAAAACTATTGTAGCCTCTGAAACTCTAATCAAAGCTTCTCAGGGAAAGGTAATGGTGGTGGTTTGGTCTTTAAACTTCGAATAGTATAGCATTTTACTAGGAACTGTGTAATATCACTGAATAATATTTAATATAATACGATATAGTACAATATTATACAATATTAGGAATATTGTTGTGGTTAGAAGAAAACTGCGATAGCTTTGATAGAGATTGGGCTCCAAGTCCCATCTATCACACACGATGCATGATATACAATATTATATGATACTTTACTGTATTGTACAATATTATTATTAGATTATATAGTATTAAGTGTACAACTTGCTTCAGTTATTTTTCCTCAAAATTTTAGGCCTTATTCTTAAAAGGTGTTTCCTATTCATGATTCAAAGCACTTTAGATCTCTAGCAGTTGATTTTTCCTAACTCTTTCTGGCAACTGTCGGAAATCATCTTTTAAAAACGGTCTTTTCAGGCTATTGGCGAAAAGATCATTTTTTAACTTCTTTTTAAAAGTGGAAATGATGTAAACTAGGTCGTATGCTATCTTCCGAAATAAATGGTAATCGGCAGGAGGAAAGTTTGGAGATTACGTTTCAAGTATGATTTTACAGGTCCTGAGACATGTGACCAAACATTGTTACGGTGCAAGATAACTTTGTCGTGTTTCTCACACTATCTTGACGTTTCTTCTTTAATGTTCGACACAAAATGCAGTAATGTACAACAATTTCATAAGTAATATATAATATTTTTCCCGACTGGGCATTTGGGGAAAATAAATTTGGGGACTGGGCATTTGGGGACACATTTTAAATGTAATCGCCATGTTAAATTAATTCATATTTATCTGATATGGATATACTGAGTGAGAAATGATCCATATGCGTGCTTTGATAATTTGAACATGGTTTATAATGAAAATAAATCATGTCCTTGGAATTCAGGTCAAAGTCATAGCACCAGTTTCATTCACATGTTAGCTTATGACAATGAGCAACTAGATTGTAAATGGCAAGATTTGTTTAAGTTTGCATGCAACTGCTTTAATGAATTATGTTAAAAGGATCCCCCAATTATCGCTGTCACACAACATTAAAAAGAAAGTAAATCCTACAAATCAATTCTGTCGTGATTAGAAAGAGTAAGCGTTTGATTTAATATCGTTCTAGTACACATTCTGATCAGATAATTTATTAATGCTATTATCAATTTGCTATTGAAGTATTCGTTACATATCTTATGAAATATTAAAGTACTTGAGTTTTCTTTATTTGAAACTACTCTTATAAATTTTAGTCTTAAGATTCAATTGAAATATACCACATTCTCAGATTTATATAAAAAGCATTATTGAATAATATTATTTCTAAAGGATATTTTATTTATTTGTTCTGCATTAGATATATCTTTTGAGATTAGAATGAAATATGACTCTTATTTAATATATATTTATGTATTCTCTTCCATACAATACTTAAACATTTCCTATCAGTATTATTTATATTGTTTAATATGTACTTTATTTACATGATTATGATCAACATCCTTTCATCTATTTTGTGAATCCAGTTTTATTTTTATCCCAGCTTTATGCTATCACTTCATGAAGTATCACGTTAATCATCTTAATATATACCTTCCAACATCTAACCATAGTATCTTAGGATGTATCGAGACGTCATGGCCAATTTCCTCTATCAGTTTGTGCAATGGATATTTTTTTAAATTTATAGTATATTTAATGTTTATTGAGAAACATAAATAGATCCTATAATTTTTTTCTTTTCTTTTAAATTAAAGAAAAATTAATTTAAAATTAAATTTTGCTAGCAAGATAAAAAAAAGCAATGGAAATGCCTTATTTTAAATATATATATATAACTTAAAATTATTTTGTAAAATGATATGAAATAGTTTTATGAATTATAACTAGCAGCTCTTGTTATTTTTGGTCATGGTCGTTATGTGATTTCATATTAAACTAAGCATATAAAATTAAATTTCTTCTTAATGAGATAAGAAAATAAATTTTGACAATTTTTCAAAATGGAGAATGAAATTGAGCAAATAATATGCATTGTAATTTTTCATGATTTATTATCTATTACAAAGCATTCAAAATGTTCCAAAGAGCCTTGAAAGATAACCGTTTGTCAAAAGCAAAAGTATTTTAGTACGAGTACTCGTACTACAACATCTTTTAAGAAATTGCAGAATTTATCTCTAACTTGTGGTAGAAAATTTGTTATATTAAACTTGTTGTGGTAGAAAATTTGTTACATTAAATTTGTTGTGGTAGAAAATTTGTTTCTTCTAATCTACAACAAGTTGATCAGCATTTTTTTTAGTCTTTTAACAATTAGGAACATCATTGAACAAATTCCTTTATCAAAAACTATTTAAATAGTCGCCACGATCGAGTACCTGCTCTCACTGCCTTTATTATTCAAGAATTTTTGGATGAAATATTCAACAAATGCGGTTCTACAAGCTTTATATTCAGTAGAAATGTTACAGAATTTCCCTTATTTCCAAACTGCCTCTTACAGGTCACCGCTTTAAATCTATTGAAGCAAATAAAAGAAATCGCCGTGAGCCCGGATGGAATTTCGCGGAAACGATTTGTGTTAACGGAACGAAGAATGTTTTGGGGGAGGAGAAATTCTTGCAACAAATTTTTGCTCGATAAGAGCAGGTTTGTTTTTTTTTTAATTCTTGAAGCACTATGAGCTAATTAATAAAGCTCGATAAACTAATCAAAAATTGTTTATGTAGGAGGTAAATTTGGAATATTTTTGAAGACCCATTAACTAATCAAAAATTACTTCTGTTAAAAGCAAATTTGAAAAATTGAATATATTCGATGAAAATTAATACGATAGTATGGGAAAAACTTAACATATTAGTTTAATATGGGACTAATCTGCTTCATGTATATCTTAACTATATTTATCTTACGAATAACGTTTATTAGATCATCTCTTATTAAAATAAGGACCTTAATTTCTAACCTGTCACGTTATGCAACCAGATTTCATCGTATCTCATCATTTATTCATAGTTAGTTTCTAAATATATACCAACAAACAACGAGCTTCAGATTAACAATGTACACAGTACTGTTGTAAGAAATGTACATTTCAAATAATAGAAGTTATTAGGAATGAGTTTTTAAAGAATTCCGTGTACTGGAATTCTTTTAAAATCTTGAACTTGCGAAGGTTGGTTAGAGTTTACCAGATTACGAAGCTAAAATAAGTATTCGTCGCATGCATTGATAATGAAGCTTTCAATCAAATTAGCATAAAGGCATTATTTTCAGTTGGCCTATCCCAACACGATTGGAGAATACGACGGCAAATTACGGAAATCCTGCAAGCCTTTACAACGTAATTTTACGTAGAATAACTCAATTAGAAGAGGCAGTGTTCACTGAGAATAATTCCCAAGGACGTAATGGAGGGATGTCTTTAATTAAAGGTAGGACTGATTCAAACTGCTTCATTGACAGAAGCTATTTTTGTCCCAAGTAATACATCTTCTCACTTATAAAAGCACGCTTTAGGAACAATTTCGTGTTCTTTCAGTTCAAATTTGCATACAACAGCCCGTTCTTAACAGAAATGAGTGCTAATGTACGCGATTAGCTAAAATACAAACAAGTGTTAATAGGATTATCTTTACAAATAAGCGCATAAATTTAGAATATAGGAAGCATTTAATATTTTCATTTCAATTTCTTCAAGGTTGTATGATTTTATTGAAAACAATGCATTAAAAACTGCAGAATTAATCCGATACCATACCGTTTTCCACTTTGTAGTAAAAGTTGTATAAATCTACAAAAATGATGCAGGACATGCATGGAAAATAAATTTCATTTCATTTTTGAATCTTATTTTTTTAAATTAATTTTTAACGGCATAATCCCATGATAATGTTCCGCACGTTCAATAAGCAACGCTTTTATACTTTTTTGCACATCTTTGGCAAATAAGACTCGATGTCATAGAAGAGACAAAGAGCACATGCAATCAATCCTATGTGATAAAATAAAAGGAGTGACGTACAACAAACGATTGTAACGGATATCTATTGACTTTTATGAAGTTTCTTTTCTAAATAATATGTTCATTTTTCAAAACAAAAAAGCAATAAATAAATCGTTTTAACTAATAATTTTAATATTAATCAAAATATGTGGTTTAAATTCATTCATTTCAAATAAACTAATAAAAAAACACGTCAGGGAAGAAAAACTTAAGAGACTATAATAGAAATGACATACAGCTCAACAAGAATTTCAAAATTTTTTAGATGCTTTAATCTATGTCTTTAGCTGTGTGCTAATCCTTAACATTTGAAAAATATTCTACCTCTACCCCCATTTAAACAAATAAAAATTTCACATAAATATTTTTATCCGAAAACATTCATCCAGACTTCGGATTCAGAAGAAACTGAAAAGGAACCAAAGACTGGTTGATAAAAAATAATAATGAGCTTACTTTAAAAGCTCTAGATTAGACATTTTTATGTTTATGCCTTAGTTTTAAGTGTTATGTTAAAAAAACATGCTTTAAAAGATTATGCCCCATGCTAAAGTGTTTTTATAAGCGATATTTTCTAACAAATATAATAAAATAAGAAAAGAAAAGCAGACGACAGAAGCTTTCATGATCTCATTCGAGGTCAGCAACCGAAATCAGAAATGATTTAGCGCTGCACCAAATCACTTCTCAAAAGTTTCAAGCTTATCAAAACATGCTTATTTTACAAAAAATTATGTTCTAAGCTAAATTTCTTTGTAGACGATTTTTGCTAACAAATATTGAACAACTTGATGCAGACAGCTGATGATAGTAATTTTATGATCACTTGTTATTCTAAATGACATCATTTGGGGGTTGGATATAAATTAAAAGTATCACTGTGCTACATCCTTTCAGAAAAGTTGCAAATTTGTGTTTCAAAATGTTAATGCTCTGCGCCAAATTGCTTTAACAGCAATAAATTTTAACAGCAATTTTGGCTTATGGATACAAAATGATCTAAATCAAGTGGCTGAGGGTAGAAAATGTTATAATTCTCTATTGTTCTAGATTATCCCATTCGGAGTCGTGAACCAAAATAAAAGTGGTACTGCTATGGCGTTGCTAAAAAGCTGCATATTTCTCTTGCACACAGTAAATCTCGCTCAGTCTTCCTTAGGTTATTCCAGGCCAAACTGGAAACAATTTGTTACTTTTTTCTTTTTGAGTTTTAAGAATAAAATAATTTAAAGCAAAGAGAAAAATTAAGCATTGGGTTGTTATCTCCTCGACTTTCTGTTATATTAACACGTTATGGCATATTTTGTGGTTCGCAGTAGAGGGAAGAAAACGGAATATATATTTTGGACCTCTTCCTTCTCTAAAGTTGGAGCCAAAATATGAGACAGTTTCAGAATTTTGATGAAAAGATCGTATACTAAATTTCAGACATTTAGTATGTTGCGTTTTCAAATTAAAGTGATCTGATAACCACGATCAAAGAGACAGTAAGTTCTTTGATGAGTTTAATAAATAGAAATATATTGGCCCTAATACTGAATTGTCGTGTCAAACTGTATAAATATTTCTTTGCTCAAATGCATTCTTATTTAAAGCAGTTTGATTTAATCCACGAAGAAAACTTCATGTTCCTCCACCAAATAAAAATTACAGTAATCTCTGTACAAGACATGTCTATATTTTTGTTTCTGAAAATATTTTGCAGAATGTTTTCCATTAATAAAATCTGTTCACATATATTCAAACAGTTTTCTATTTTTATTCTCCATATGACAAGAATCTATCCACTATAGATGCATTTCAATAACTTTAATTTTATTTCGTTACTCATCTAGTTCCAATTAATGGTTAATATAGAAATGATTGTGATTTATATCCACACAATATATAAAAAATATTACTAATTTACCATGTTGCCACAAATAATGTGGAGCAAGCATTTGCACTATAGAAAAATTCAAAATCTTCAATACCTTTGTCTTACAAATTGCATAATCTTAACTTAATTATACGCTAATTATGCAATAGTCATATCAAAAATGCAAAATTCGAAAAGTATAAACATTAATACATTACAGAGGGGTACGAACAAGGCGGAAGGATGTCTTGTCGCCTGTCATACACATCACCGCGGAGACAAAATATTGGTGAGTATGTGAAACTTTTTAAATACAAGTTTAGTTGCATTAGCTCTCTGTTTTGAAGCAACAATTAAGTTATTTTATGTCAGAATTCATAAATGTGAGCTGCTGTTTGATAACGAGGGCGCAAATAAGCTGCCTCGGCGACGGCTGGAGATCATTTATGCTTTGTCATCGAACTCCAAGACAGTGAAGATGGAAGGGATTTGAAATTCTCATTTCTCCATAATTTCTTTATGGCTGATTACAAAATAATTTAAATTAACTGAATTAGTGTCTGGTGAAAACAAACAACTTCTGCATCATTTTTCTTTGGATTTCTGCTATTGCTTAAAAATTATAGGTTGAAAAATGATTTTCAACCTTATGATTTCAACATTTTTTAACAAGATTAACGATGCAATTTTTTTTGAAATAGTCAAATGTTGAATACCATTTTGAATTTTTTAAAATTGCACTTGAACTAAAGTTTAATAATAAAATCTAATATATTAAATTAATTAAAAATAAATGAGCGAAAAGACTTACTGACAATATTTTATAAAAACTGGCAGCTTCAAGAAAAATTCAAAAAAAAAAAAAACTGTTAACATTTTTGGTATTTTGAAAATATTTTCTTATAATCTTTATCTTGGAAGTGTAATTGGGATTGTATTTTGTATTTTTTTCACTTTCTAAAATTGTGTTTGTGATAATATTCAAAAAAACAAAAAAAATCCATGAATTTTAGAATAGGAAACTTGAATTCTGGAAGGAGCTCCTTTAATTAACCTTTTCTAAATGTGAAAGAACTTGAACGGGAAATTTAATATTTTGCTGTTCATAGAAAATACTCATCATGAAACTGATTTTTACGGTGGTCAACTAATTTACTGAATGGATGTCGGCTACCTTAAAAGTCGAAAAATCGACTGCTGCTCAGATTGATATTTTTTGTAATATTTATTTTGTATAAATTTGTACATATCGAGTAATAAATAAAAATTCTGCTGCACTTTTGCTAATCTTTCAGTTCTCTAGTTTGACATTCGCCGCATTACTGAAAGTACACTTTATTAAAAAAAGACAAAAAAATTAAAGTCTAATTAGAATGCTAACTAATATATAAATAATTAAATACTCAAAGCAAGTTAACAAAATCTATGCTTTATTCTCTTTTATTCCAATTAATATAATTGGAATATTAGAACTGCATCAAATAAGATTATAATTCTAATATTAATTAAGAAAAGCAGGCGATATTTCTTCTCAATAAAAACCAAAATCAAACACTCAATTCTTAATTTATATCATAAAATATTATTCCCTGCATTAAATAGGAAGAAAAGTAATTTTAAATGATAATTAATTTCTTCAATTAAATTTAAAAGGCAGATTATAAATTATTAATTCTTGTCGACTCATACAATTTTTTGGAGGGTATTTTGTAGGGTAAAACCCTCAAAGTTCTTTAATAATATATTTTAAATTTGGAAATAAACCAGTTTGTATTTTAGTTTTAAAATACTCCTTATTATTATTTAAAATCTCGGTGGAATCATGGTAATGTCCCGTAATTGGAACCGAAGGGTTTTGGTTCTAGACCTGGTTCTGTCGAAGTACCATTGGGCCTGGTGCATGTTAAATCTGTCTCGGCTAATCGTTCTTTTATTGGTGTGATGTATAAGTTTGAAGACAGGGGTGTCAGTTCAGATGTAGCCCTAGTGCTGCCTTGAAACGGGACGTACATATAACTAAATTTAATCTTCGTTTTTCAATAAATGCTGAATTATGTGAAAGGCAGCAAATTCGTGATTTATGGTAACTGCAAAACACAATATCTTTGTTTTTGACTAAAGATTGAAAGGATTCTAACAAATCCACCCTTTACTTTCCAACTTACAATGAGACATTTTTAAAAAATAGATTTTTTACATTCGAGCGGGACATCCGTTTATCCCCTTTCCGAGAAGAAGAAAAACGGAAGCTTTGAAGTGTAAAAAATATTGAATCCCCAAATGCCTGCGTCGGAGAAAGAACACGCTGTGGCATTATATAAGATTGTAAAGCTTGTTTCAAAACAACAGATGTAAACAAGGGGATATTTTACTGTCAAGAAGATATTTGAAAAAAAGTATTCGATGTCTGTTTCTTTGAATTTCCGCGTTAAAGAAAACGCTGAATAATATCAAAGCGATTTTTAAAGAACCTTTAAAGAAATCAAGGAATAAATAAAGTCTTTGAATAGACCTTAGTTCTGAAATAATGCATTTACAGACATCAATTAAGTACTTGTAGATAATAGAGTTTATCAAATTTTGTGGATATTATCAAAATAGAGAGTAATTCAGAGCAATCGTATTGATTTATAAATGATTGCAATCTCCTGCTGTATTTTTCAGAAAGTATAACGCACTTATTCTGGACTTTAATATATTAACAATTTTGTTATTTTGTACAAAGGTTTACTTTAGTTGATTTGTTTTAGCTAATCTATTTTTATTCGGAGACTATTATTCACTGTTTCGAATAGCACCGAGTTTATAAGGACACCACTTTAGCAGGCACTCTGTGTTTTAACTTCCAGTTTGTATTCAATAAACGTATCAATCACATTTACATTAACTCTGGGTTAAATATTTAATTGCTCATAATACAGGCATGTTGATTTTTGTTCATCTTTATTTCAATCCCTACTATTAGCCCACACTCTCCCTATATTATACATATATATCTCGCTCAAATTTTCAACCGTTAATAAAATACTTTTTATTCAACCGCTCAAGTTCAAGTTAATTCTTTAAAACTTAAAGTGGATGGCATTTGAGGTTGATATAGTTTTTTTAAAAAAAATTATAATTAATCAATTTTTTTTATTTATTAATTAAAAATTGACTTTCTCGCCAAAATTCTCAATTTGTCCATCGTCAAATACGTAATGAATTCAGTTTGTTTCTTTCCCGCGCCAATGAGGTAAACACGTTTTCGGCCGATTATTGTAAAAGATTCTGTTTATTTTCTTAATGTTTGATGCATTTAAAATCAAGCATTGTTTAATAATCGATTTTTCAGATTCATTTTGAAGTGCTATCGAATTAAAATAATACAGAATAAAGGAAATTAAGATTTTCTAATTTGTATTACGTTACCCCACCTGGCGTTGAAAATTCATGCATTTTGCGTTGCCTCAATTGGTGGTGAACCTTTAATTGGTGTTGAAAACTCAATGCTAGTATAATTTTTTGATCAATTATTTATAGTAAGTGTAATTGTTACGCCGGTATAGCCTTGCTGGTAGACTGTTGGATTCGCATCCCTTGGGCTGCGAGTTCGAACCTGCCATCTGGAGACTCTCCATGTGTGGTGGGAGTTAAATCTGTTGTGGTCGCAAAGTTCTCCATGGGAGAGTAATGCCACTGGGGGCAATCGTTGTCTGCTCCAGCTCTAAATAACGATTTGTGGATTAATGAAGGAAATGCATAAATGAAGTCCGCTTCGTAAAAAACTTTTGTGACGCGTGTGAGCTAGAAGTCATTTCTGCCTTCGAGTGCTCAGGGGTCCATACCCTCAGAATCTACTGCACCCCTCCATCCGTTGTAAAGCGGAGCTCGTGAACAATTGCAATTATTCAATAAAAAGCAATTAAAATAAAAAAATCCTTTGTTAACCTTAGTAGGAATTGATTTCATTTTTTTTATATTACTTGTTTATTTTCAATTGTCAATTTAACTTCCGAAATCTCGGGTTCAAAACAGGAAGTCTCGAGGCTGAAGGCTCCTCTTATCCCTGCCTTGTTAAAGTATTTTGTTCAGGATTCTTCAAGAAAAAGGCTATTTTTCTGCAATTAGTTATGGTTCGATAATTCTTAAGTAATGGAAGAATTTTGCCTCTGGTACGCATTTAACTATCAGGCTCCAAAGTTTGACTTGAAAGGAGACTAAATTTAGAAATTCAATTAACATCCCATTTTAGTAAGATGACCATCAGTAGGGAAGATACTAAAGATATACCATAAGTTGTCGCCAGAAATATTATGTTGTAGGATGTCAGCTGAAATATCTTCTCTGTTGTCTGACACTTAAAAAATCCTTCACCAACAGAAATGCTTACGGTTTCAAAAATAAGATCTGTAGGTAATTTTATAAAGAAAATCACCTTTTTTTTCTGATGAAATAATTATTTCTTAATAGGCTAACACCATTAAAGTGATTTAAAAGAGGGTGGTTCAATATTCAAAATCTGATTGCATCTAAGTTCAACTTTGTCTATAAAACCGATGATTATAAATCTACCATCAGATGTTAAACTTTCTCTTGCTGTTGTGGTTCAAAAATTTAGAGGTAAAATAATGATAGACTTAATAAGCGTCCTCGTCGTCAGACCATGTCGAAAATAACAAAATACCCAGGATAATAACCATTCTTTTTCTTCGATCATGAGGTATCAATAAGCTAATTAAATTATAAAAAGAGGATATAATTTAAAAATATGAACAATTTAAAAATATTTTTGATGTAGATCGAATTTTCCTCTCTTTCAATCATACTAACTTTTTCAACATGAAGAATTTCTTCTGAAGAGAGGAAGAGAAAAAACCCCGTATGATCAAGAAAAATGTTTTAAATTGCAAAATTTTCCAAAAAATGTGTATCCAGAAATCACATCCAATGTTTTTCATGGTTTAATATTTCACTTTGTAAGAGCTAGTTTTAATTAAATATTAAATTCTTCAAAGGGTAGAAAATAGTTTTTATGCTATTAATTACCGAGAGCTGTTTAAAAATCTTTGTTCAAATAAATCGAATTTTGTAGAAATAACAAGCTTTTCTCAGAAAGGAAAAACCTTTAATCGTCTCTCAGAAATCTCGTTAATTTAGAGTGTTCCGACATATTTTCTTTATCAACTGAAATTTGAAACATGTTAAGACTACTGTAGCTTGTCTACTGATTTCTACTACTACTAAAGCTTTGTCTACTGATTTCATGTCTCTCTTCAAATAATATTTTTTCCAACATTATTACTTCTAAATAAACTGAACATTTCTTGGAATATAACTTTAAACAATTTTGCTAAGCATAAAATTGAAAATTTTCAAGGAATATTGTCTTTGATGAAGTAAATTCGCAGATGACGTTTCAAAGATTAAGAAACTGCTTTAGCTTCTACAGTTACAATATCCTAAGCTCAGGCGAACAAATAGCGTTTTTTTTAAACTATCTAAAATTTGCATAATTGATAAAAACATCTTCAGATTATCATATTTCACTGAAATCTTTATAGTATGTCCCTCGTTAATAAGATTTATTTTACGATTATTATATTTCATTTAATACATTTTAAATATATAAAAAAAATCTTTATAATAATGCAGTATTCAGTAGTCCTTACCAAAGATAATAGAACAAAAAAATGCATAGGGATAATAATTTAGTCTACTCAAGTTTGACAGCAACACTAGGGCTATTTTGAGACTGACCTCAATTTTGAGTTCATTTCAGATGATGAGGAAGGATCATAGATTTCACATCCACCTCTCCGCGTTTTTGCATCACTGTGGTAATAGGAAGCGGGGAGAGGTAGAGAGACGTTTGATCCATGGCGGTAGATTTAGCCTTGCACCGGTCCCACTGCAGCGGGCATTTGCTTCGATCTTGGCATCGTCGGACATTCAAAACGAAACATCATTATTAGCTATTACAGCTCATTAATCGCTTAACTGTTTCCCCCTAATGTCATACCTGTATTGTTTTATCGAATTTTGATAGTTGCGAGCAAAAAATTAACCATTCATAACGATTATAATTCAATATTAAAATTATTTTGAGCACGTACATAAGTCAAATATGGATTCAATGGATGAAGTCAATTCAGTTGATTTCCATTTGAATCAAAACAAGAAAATATTCCCAAAATAGAAGATGTCATCTTATTTAAAGTAAATAAAACAGTTAAAAGAGTAAGGAATCAAATTATATGCATAGCGATTTAATAACAATTTATAAGTCACAAAAATCGTCGCTCTTCAATTTTTTTTTACAAATGAAGATGAAAATGAATTTTCTCACAAATTTCACAATAAACGAAGGAATAAAGATAATTATTTTGAGAACAATTTATCGCAATTAAATGATGTAATGTATTAAAATATTTTTAAAAATGATAATTCTGATTGATTTACACTATCTGTAATAAAGATTTGAGGAAGAAGAAATGTTTTTATCTATAGTTTTCAAGAAAGTTTAATGCAATAGAAATTCTGCAATTATCATTACATTTTGTTTGTTCAGTTATATATAAAAAAGGATTTTTAAAATTTCAAAATACTTTTACTTAACTATTTTATTAATAATTATATGAAATGTTAACTATATGTTAAAATGCTATAGGAATTTCATTAAAAAATAAATCTGCATTGCATAGCCAAATGAAGTAGTTCATAATATTTTGAAGATTTGATGCATACCTTTCTTTCCTCCACGAGAGTGTTTTTGAAAGATATTCTAAATAGGTTTTGCGATATTTTTAAACTAAGTTATTCTGAATACCAATCCTGCAGGGGGAGGGGGCACTTCGAAATGAGGATGAGATACCTCCGGAATGATAGTTGGATCTCACCACCCTGGAGGGTACTCTAATAGGTGGGAATTAGACTCCTCCCATCGATGACGGGACGTTCTTTCTTCGGGGAGGGTTGTACCGTGGCCGGTGATGGCCAAATACAGTTCCCGACAGTGCTATTGCGGCCGTCCGGTCATTCGATTTTATGGTTTTTAATGTTTTTTATACCCAATTTGGAATGAAATCTATAGAAGGGCTGGCCTTCTGTTGTTGTGTACTTTCTCATTCATGATAACACGTTAGCTCATGTAAACACGATAATTCAAAACTACAAAGACTGGCATAAATGAAATCTAGTATGTGATCTTGAGATGACAATTGTAGCTCTAAATCAAATTTTGGTTACAAGTGATCGGAAAAAAGGTGTCTAAAGTAAATATTCGATTTCCGGGACTAATGTGGGTAGAGAGGAGACGAGATATTTTCGAGGAGTTCATTCCTGTTGGTTTCGTTATAATATATAGGGTGTCCTGGCTGTATAGTTAATTTCTAACACGTAAGAGATTGGTATATACTTCCTGCTCTAAATGACATATATAATTATATTTTATGTTCTTAGAGTCAACGTGTACACTTCTGAAAAAAATGATCATGTCTAAATATTTAAACAATCCGCAGTCCTATTAGTCATATGTAGCAAGATATTCTTTATATATCTGCATTTGATACAAAAATACATGTTAAATTGTTATACGACTAAAGCCTACTGAGTTATGTTCCTTTGCATTTTAAAATATTTTTGATAAATTCAATGACCATCTCACAGAATTGTCAATCAGCATAAAATACTTTTTAGAGGCGATAGTGTTTTTTTAACAAGAACTGGTTATTTCATAAATGAACGAACGAATCACTCGTTAAAAATAAATCAAGATTTAAAAAAATCGTTAAATATTACGATATAAATTTAAAGATTGCAATATATCATTTACTCAATCGTTCGTATAAGCAATACAATCCACTTGCCAAGAGTTTCAATTCATCAGTAGCTTTTGAAAAATTTATTAATCCCTTTTTCTCAAAGTGAAAAAGTCGTAAATGAACGTTTTAAAGTTATCGTGTTAGTTAGTGGTCACATTCACAAAATCGTTTCATTTTATCATTTGGGGTGGTCATATGGATCCCATTTAACACAAGAAGTTAAAAGGATTCCAATTTTTAAAATGATTAATTTTCAGGCAACTTTTATTTGAAAAATTGATATAAACCATCTTAACTTTAACCTATTAAAATGACAGAAAAACTTCAGATAACCGTATGTTTTATTTAATAAAATTTTAAAAATTAAATCTTGTTTGAAGATTTAGAAGAGATAAGCTACGAAACTGATCCAAATAAATAAAAACAACTTATTAATGCATGTTTTAACCCTTTGCACTCCGATGGTGCCTCTGACTCACCATTCAATATTGGGCATCATTTTGACGTTTTATTTATTTATTTTTCAAAATTAATTGTTAAAAATGCCTACATAATGGATAAGAGATGTAGATTAATTTTTCAAAGAAATTCGACTTAAAAGAATTATGCATATTTATTTTTCATAGCAATAAACAAATCTTTGTATTAGGGGAATAATTTTGCATCTAATTATTTTTCGGAGTATGAAGGGTTAAAAAATATATTGTTTTGCATTTAAGTTTTACGAAACAAGCCAAAACTCACCCCTAACAACTACCGAAGGAAGAGCAGGAAATAGTTACTGTTTCGATGGTTTTACTTCAATCATCACTGAAGCACACACACATACTCAATTGCTGGATTCTAAAATCCGCATTTATATAGGAGGTGGTGCAGCGCCCTCTTACAGAAAATGCACAATTCTTAACACTGGCCCCCGATTTTCGGATGTCATCAAGAGATCAGAACACTTTTAATCAAACAAATTACTAAATAAATAGAACAAACATTAAACTATTTTGAAATTGCAAAAAAATACAAAAATTAAGGTCAACAGGAAGTCTGACGAGTTTATGGATTGGTATTTTTAGCTCTTCATTTGCAGTTTTTTAGATTAACTGTTCTAATGTAGCCATCAGTTCTCTCAAAGGTCTCTAAGACTCGCTTTATTTTCCACTTAACTGGAAGTAGATTGTTGTCACACCAAATCGTTGGCCTTTAAAATTGCACATGGAGTTTTTCACTTGCTTCTCAATTGCTGCTGTGTTAAATAATCTTTGAACCAGGATCTCCAAAGGGTCTGTGAAATCTGATTTATTAATTTCAATTTATCGTGAATCGAGATATTTTGATCCGTCAGATCAGGCTCCGAGATTTTCTGTAATTCTGAACCTATAAGGAAATGGCCTGGAGTAATCACTGAAAATCATCGGGATCATCAGACGCAGCAACATATGGTCTCGAGTTTACTACTGCCTCTGTCTCTTCTAGAACGATTGAAAACTCTTATTAGTCAGGATTTGACATCCAATTACTCATTTCAAATGATGTTTCATCGATTTCACAGACTCCTCCCAGAGTCCGTCGAAATATGGGGCCGAAGGAATATTTGTTCTCCAGACAACACCTTCGCTGGCCAAATACCGACCAATCGCCTCCAAACTCCACAGTTTTAGCAGATGCTTAGCCCTGGCGAAATTGGTTCCACAATCGCTGAATATCTTCGCTGGTTTCCCACTGCGTCCAACGAAACGCATGAAAGATGCAAGTACTCATCAGTACTCAGGTCACTGAGGAGCTCCAGGTGAACCGCCTTCGTGATGAAATAAACGAAAACGCAGACGTACATCTTCATGGGTTTCATACCTCTTCCACGAAGAGAAATGGTTTCCAAAAATCTGTACCGCCTCTCAGGAACGCTCTACCTGGTATGACACCGGAAGATGGCGAATCGGTCATTATTTGTCTTGAGAATTCTGGCCGAAACCGCGAACAGATGACACAGTTTCTTACGATTTTTCTTGTGGATGATCTGGCTCCCGAAATTCAATAGGTCTGTATAATTGTAGAATTTACTGATTGAACTTCTGTGTGAAGATAGTTTAAATAGTGGTCTTATAATCATAGTTGTTACCGAATGCTCTTTTGGTAGTATGAGAGGATATTTCCTACTCTCTGACAAACTGGAGTTTCCAATTCTTCTCCTAATCCTAAGAAGTCCTTTACAATCCAAAAAGGGATTAAGCTGAGTCAATTTACCTGCACTCAACACATTTCCTTTATCTAGTATGGAAATTTTGCTCGAAACGGCAACCCTCTGAACGAAATGAATAATCCTATTATGCGTTTCTTTCAACTCCAAACATTATAAATATTGTGTTCAAATTTATTTCCTCTACTATTTCCCACGAATATCAGACACCAATCAACTACACTTTGCAATCTACTCCAAACTGAAATTTTGTTCCAAAGCTCCTCGATCACTTTTACCTTAACTACAAAACAAACAACTAAATCTGCCTTTTGCTCTCTCAATATTTCTGAATTACCCACATCCTGCGATTACTTGACTGATATTTCCAACCAATTATTACAATTCTTACCAAGTGGGTTCATACCACCACTTTTTATTGGATATCAAATCTTCAACAGAAACTCCTCTAGTGAGCAAATCTGAAAATCTCTGCAACACGATTCGCCACATACTGCTTCCACCTCTTGGCATTTCCTTATATCCAATATAACACTATCTGAGAATCCGTCCAAAAGATGAATTTCTCGGCACTTTTGTAATAAACACCCTCTAGAAATTTCGCCAGTCTAACCCCTATCACAACAGCCATCAATTCCAACTTAGGTAATATTAATGCTTTAAATGGGACTACTCTATTTTTTGACATCAAAAAAAGGCACTCTACATTTTCCAATTTTATAACATACCTCGAATAGGATGTTGCTCCATAGACCCTGAGCTACACATCACAAAACATATGAATTTCTGCTAATCCTTTCCCACAATTCAGTAAACAATTAATAGGAATTACTATCTCCTTTAACGCCCTAATTTCTTTACACCCCGTAATCCACTTAAGTCTTCTGATAAATCCTCCCATTCCATACATTTTTCAAAGATCTCTGGTAACAAACACAGGATCGTAAATTATCCTTGCTGCCTGTAGAACACAACGCCTGATATTGTTCTCATGATCACTACCACCATTCTAAATAAATTTCAAAAAAAATTACGATATTCAAGAGCCATTCCTATTATTAAAAATGCCTTTTCTATGTCCCCCCACCCCCGAAATGCAACTTTCAATCTTCAAAATTTCATTATTACCTCAAGAATGTTAGGATTCAAATTCGGACTAGCCTCTAAGCAATCGTAAGATGACAAATTTTTTCCAGACTTGGAGCCACAATTTAAAACCACGAGAACTTTAGTTATTTCCGTATTCACTTTCACCACTGCTCTCTTTGAGGCATGCAATATTCATTCTGATCCCTGCCTCATTCTTCAATTATTCTGTTAGTTTTCTGATCCGTAATTGTTTCACGATAAGCTCTATCCATCCATTCATTTTTATGGAGTTTCAATTCGTTGCATCGCCTCTTGGCCAGACTAAAGTTTTTCTCCAATTCTCTGGCATCAGTTCTCCTCAACAAATTGACCTCATATATTCCATCTTCAAATTTCAGGTTCCTATTAAATTGGTTTAACGATTCCCTATCAGATTCATTTCAGCCTCATCTGATGGCCAGCGCTTCGAAGTCCCATAGTATCTGAACATCTGACGCAGACTCCGAAAAATTTGCTTAACAAGTACCACTACTTTCGCTTTGAGTACCCATTAATGCGAACCCAAAAACAGTAGAAACACAGGATCTCCGCATTGTTTCATTTCTCGATTTGAGATGCATCTATTATCCGCCAAAAGACATTTCCAATCAAAATTTCAATTTTTGCCTTGCTTTCACACGTGTCGGCAAGGTCTAAATCTCGCAACTGCATACCTTTCCGGACATCTGCGTTGGGAATAGCCGCAAGAGCTGTAGTGATTGTATAGGCTATTAGTACTTCTAAAGAAATCCGCTGATTAGGGTTGTATAGGCTGATGAGTGCTATTACTCGGACGTCATATGTTCTCTCAACAGGCTCGGCAGAACCAAAAGGAAAAACAGACAACCTTTCTTTCCGAATCGATTTTAATTTCATGCAGTTATCCAACAATAGGGTACACCAACTTATTTCACTACCATTATAAAATAAAATTCTTATCATTTTACTCAAATTTAATTCCGAGTTACTAGCGTAAAAGCTGCATGTAAGTAAAAGAACTGTAGGTGCACTTGTTCTCGTTACAGATGAATTGCATTTCGTACTTGTTGCAGTATTGGTCTGCATACTTATTACCATCTCTTTTATAAGGAATAAGTGTGTGATGCGAACCACCACTCGATTTTCGATTTACAAGTTCTCGCACAACATTCCGAAGAAAAACACTTGAAGCACAAATTATTACCTTTCACAAAGCTTACTTTATCGTTCACTGAAGGTCTTTTAAACCCGTTAAAATTAGATGACATATGGGTCGCAATGTTACAAAATCTACACTTCGATCTCCTTGAACTAGATAGATACACATTCCATACAGTTTTATTGTTACAATTGCGGTGTTTATTAGCCAAAGACCCTTTACTTCTCCCACCTCCAACAACTGAATATGGCCTCATAGACGTAGACTCAACCTTTTCTTCAGCGCTTGAAGCCAAATAAATATCCCATTCCCAGCCTAAAACCTAAGGTCTAAACCATGTCTCTCTCTGCTTTACAGCCACATGGGTTCTTAATTCGCGATCAGGGTCACTATATAGTTTATCAGAAAGTATCAATTGACATAATGATTTAAAACCTTCAACTGCTCTCAAGCTGCAGTAATATTCGAAATTAGCACACAGTGGAGATGCGAATCGCTCCGTAGGATATTTTTTCGAGTTGTGAAACTGATCCAAACATTCCTGGAGGGAAAGGGGGGGGGCTAAAATTCCTTCAAAACGATAGCTTTAAGTTTATCGTAATTCATGATGTCTTCCTCGGTTACTCGGTTAAACCCTTAAACTTGAAACCTTTTCTCCCAACATATTCAACAAATTCTCCACTCTCAAACTGTCTGGAACGTTTTTGGTTTTAAAAGTGTTTTCCAACGACTGGAAGAACAAATTAAAGGACTCTGCTCTAGTATGTAGGGGAAAGGTCAATGTTTTGATATGTTTAGTCCAATTATCAACTCTGATTTGGATGCATCAAATCACTTTGGCCTGAACCATTCAACCCTTTTTGCAACTCCTACTGCCTTTCTGACTGTGCCAATTTTACCCTTTCCATTTCTAATCTCCTTACCTCCTTTTCTTTTATCTTATTTCCTTTTTCCTTCTTTAATTTTTTATTCTCGATAATATTATCAATTACGCCCAGTAGAAAATCTGGTTATTTCTTAAAAACCTCACTCCTTTCGATTAAATTTTTTGAATCAATTAATTTTAGGTCCTCCATCACATCCAAACCAATCAACACTGCAACTAGCCTCAACTCGTTCTTCCTCAAATTACAAAACATTTTCTACAATTGTTACACAAAAATGTCATCAATAAAATCGCTAAAATCTACCCGACAACTTTGCACTCAAAATATTATCGCACAAATTTGACTAATAAAACCCTCTAAAAACACAATTAAAACTCGCAAACTAAAACAACAAATTGTATCACAACAATTCAAAACTCAAATGCAAACAACCAAAAAACCTCACACTCATATGCCACTTCTGACACTAAAAATGTTTTGCATTTAAATTTTACGGAACAAACCTAAACTCACCCCAACAGCTACTGAGGGAAAAACAGGAAACAGTTACTGTTTTGATGGTTTTATTTCAATCATCACTGAAGCCCACACACATACTCAATTGATACATTCTAAAATGGTTTTATTTCAATCATCACTGAAGCCCACACACATACTCAATTGATACATTTTAAAATCCGCATTTATATAGGAGACAGCGCAGCGCCCACTTAAAGAAAAGGCATACTTCTTTACATATATTATATCTCGAGCCACTTTTTTTTTCTTTAACTGCTAGATTTGATAGTATAGACATTTAGGGAGTTAATATTTATAATAACTCATAAGACATTCACACTCATCTGTTGAAAAACTTATCTTTTCGAAGCAGAAAATCACTGTTAGCCATCTTTTGTGTGTGTGTGTGTGAACTGAAACATTATTTCAATGCCACTTTTTCTTAGGACTGGTCATTTTTATAATTGAATCGTTTTTCGTCCACCACCATAAATGGTTTTGTAGCAATTTTAAATCAATAAAAATATATATTAATTTTTTAATGAACGAATCAAATTTCGCTGTTCCTATAATTTTCATTATAAGCCGGTCAAAAAAGTATCCGAATACTTATTACTCGTAAAGTCAAGAAAAACAGACATTACAGTTTGAAAGTATGTCTTTCTAATAATATAAGATATGACATATCTAATATATAAAAATATGATAATTGTATTTGTATTGACCGTCTCTACATATTAATATTTGCTTCATCATTAAATTTTTATCGGAGTTAATTATTCATCTTTTAAATGATTAGCCCTTATAAAAAACCCAATTTCAAATTTTTATTCAAATATATAAATAACCAGAGATACGCAAAAAAATTTATATGCTGCTTTAATTTATTCAAACGGAAGAAATCACCGTTAATTTTTTATTCATTAAAGTTTTAATTTCAGCCATTAATGTAGTAAAATTACTCTAAAAATGGTTGTTTTTTTTAAATATAAATTTCCTTTTTGAAAATAACGAAACATGAGTAAAGAATTAGAGATGCATGCTTTTATTTACGTGTTTGTTTACAAAACAAAGCTAGTTAAAGCGCTATGATTTTTTAAAACAGTAAATCTTCAGACAATAATAAGTCACAGACTAATATTAAGTAAAGCAAGCCGGTACTGTAATTTTTTAAGAGCCGTTACAAATTAAAAGGCGGCTGCTTATTTCAGTAAACATTTCTTTATTTATAAAGCAAAAATAGCGTAATGTTTTTTGTTTGCATGAACAAGTTTCCATTATTCGATATCTTAAATTATTTTTAAGAAATCTTTCATTTTAAATTCCTTTATTCTTAGTTTCTTTCCCCCAAAACAGCATTAAATAACAAAAATTAATTCATCGAAACATTCTTAAATCTTTTAAGCTTTTTCTTCATCTAAACAATTGGGCAACACATTTTGTTTCCCGTTTTATTTTAGCAATTTTTTTTGCCTGCGAATTCGTTTCAAAAATTGAGATACCTTGAAATAAAATGAAAATAAGGTTGTTTTGCAAGCATTTTACTGTTAAATTTTTTCAAAATCACAAGACGAATACAATTTGGAAAAATGATGCTTAAATTTCTGCGTCCATCATGTAGAGTCAAGATGTTTCACTTCTTTGATTTATAAATTTAAAACTTTAAAAATTACAAAATAACGTCATAAAAAATTGCAAATTTCATATTTTTTAAAATGCTTTCACTTTATTTACCAAATATTTTAATATAAAACAAGAATTATTGTTAAAGACAACTAGAATTTTTGTTATGCACATCAGTATATGATATAAATACAAGCGAATTAAATCGCAATGATCAATTAAATAGCTATAAAAAGTATTTCAAAATATAATGTTGTTAAAAAATGACTTCATAAACAAGTATAGGATGAAAAAGGTTTGTAAGACAGTACCTACAGGTACTGGATAAAATACATGTCGGTATTTGTAATACATAATTAAGTTCATAACAAGTGTTTTATCTAGCTGTTTTTACTAACACACTTTAATAAATTGATTTAATTGTTCTTTTCAAATCTCACTGAGATATAAAAAATGTATTACATGCGTAGAAGGATTTTTAATCTTTGGCATCTTATTTGTTACTTTTTTATAAAGCTGTCATAATTAATAAAAAACATCGACATGGGAAAAATCCGGTATGTTGTGATAGATTATTCTTGGTATGTGTAAAGATTCTTATTTCGAAAGATTTCTGAGCACGAAAGTTCCCACAAGATGAAAATATTCTAATTTAATATTTTAATAAAATAAAAATATCGCCAATTGGCGAGTTGATATGATGCTGTTGAAACTTAGTTATATTACCTTCCCAATTTCAAGCAGTACTAGGGCTATTTTGAGACGGATCTCGTAATTTTGAGCTGTGGTCAGATGACGAAGAAGACGTCTGATCTGTCCCCCCCCCCTCTCCAAGCTTCCACACCACAATAGTGAGAAGATGTTTTGCCCCTATGGATTTAACATGAACATCTCGTGACTGAACCCCTCCTGCTTCGAAGCCGAGATCTTACCTCCAGGACATCTCGGTCCTCATGATGTTGTTGAAGAATCATCGGTAAATGTGAATCTTCTATATATTCAGTCTATTCTTAGATTAAATAAATCACCCTTTTTAAAAAAGTTAATCGATTTTTAATCTCTAATCAGTAAAAGACTGAAAAAATGTTTTTGTTAGTGGTGGTATAATTGTAAGATTTCGACTTCTAGGCTGGAAGATTTTAGATTCGAAACGCTATTTCTCTAAATCTCTCGGGTATGTAGGTCTGAATCACGATAAATTCGACATCATGAGTTCTCTTTCCACAGTGAAATTTGAAGAGAAGGTAGCCAGGTACCATTTTCGACATCTCATAAGGGTTTAAGGCAGAGATATCCGTCAACAAAACATCTTTGTGTTGCTTCAAAAGAGCCTTATTTTACTTATATTTAATAAATATAAGTAAAATAAACAAATGATTGAAATAACGGCCGACAGTAAACTGTGGTTTTGGCATTTTTGTGAGAACGTTTTGGTAAAACCCAATTCTTTCTCTTTAAGAGATATTCTTGTATTTCAAAGTTTATCTGAATGTGCTGTATGTTATTACTATAATGTAGGGGAGACCGAGTTTCTGTAGTGCTGTATGTTATTACTATAGTATATGAGTTTTTTAGTTTTTATTTATTATTATTTTTGTTATTTTCTTTGAAAAATCTTTGCTATTCGGAGAAAATATATAGATACGAATCACATACTGATTACATAAGAATATTTTTCAATCTTACCTCATTTCACATCCCCAGCGCCATCTAACAAAATATTCATGTACCAGTTGGTTATAATTCTACGGCAACAACGCAAGTAGTAGAAAAATTTGTGAGATCGCATGAGAGCATATAAAAAATCTCTAATAGTTAGTTATAAAAAAAATGTTTTGTGTGTGTATGAATGAAATCATGTTTTTTTTTCCAGAAAAGTCACCTCTATTGATAAACTTAAAAAAACAGAGTTTTATCTAAATATAAAATTTTATCCAAATCATAAAACCGATTATATATATATATATATATATATATATATATATATATATATATATATAGATATAGATATAGATATATATATGGAGAGAGAGAGAGAAGCAACTAATAATGTATTCCTTAGAAATTACTGCGACATTGAAATTTCAATTAAAGAAGGGGTGGAACTTTTCTAAACCGTTGACACATATGACTAATCCACTAGATGGCGCTAAAATTCTATAATAAATAAATAATGTTTAAAAGGGAAGATACGAGAAACGATTCTGTTTTTATAATAATTTTACCGGCTACTGGTATATTCTTTGCTTTTTGTTTCTACTTTTTATTCTTAATAATTGTTTGTTTTTCTTCAATAGTTTATTATTATGTGTTTTTCTTTTTTTCTGTAATTTTCATTTACTTTTATATTTATAAAATATTTCAATTCTTTTAGGCTATAATGTCGGGGATTTTTTGGGTCACAATTGGGTTTATATTTAGACAAAAGACAAACCTTTTAAAGAAAAAAATCCCTTTTTTGGAACCCCTCCCTGATGCTGACCCTCGAGAAAGTCATCAGACCGGATTTCTAATTTCTTTTCTTTGATTTATACTGGATAATTTTCTACTTTCGCTTCGTTCATTTGTGTTTTAGTAGTAGCGGCATAAGCGCTCTCTAAATACATATATGTATTTCAATATTATAGCTAGCCGGTTCATTTACTTAATAGTTTAAAATTACAGTTTCTTAATGCTGTCAATGCTTACAAAATTGTTTACTTCTTATAAATATACAAGAATTGCTCATTTAAAGCGATAAGATATTAACCATGATTATCAATTATTTATTATCGACTATTTCCCCAAAGGTCTCAAGAGGATAGGATTATGGGAAGAAAAAACATATTAAATGATAGAAGATAAAAGCAGAAGAAAAAGCTAGTAAAAATAGTAGAAGAAGATGAAGCACTTACTCTTTGTTTCTATGATCAAGAATAATAACAGTGAGAGAGTATATTGACAGTGCTGTTGAAAGCTCATCCGTCATGGTTTGTTACCTTCATTCTCTAGCAGAAACATTAATTTTAGAATTTAAAACAAAATCTTTGAAGTTCAGCAGGCGAAAATGAAAATCCCGAACAATATGCTATACATTTAAAAAATGCAAGTAAAAGATACGAGCATCATTTTACTCATATCAGAAATCGGTGGTCACTGCATTTGAATATTTAAATATATCACTCATATCTCCCTCCAGCATTTATCCGATATCGTAGGTGAATGGTTACACTGGTCAACAGTGATTTTGTTACATGGCTAATATTTGCTGAGTCTTATGTATTTTTGGGCGCTGAATCCAAATATGAAGTCAGAATTTCTCCATCGGGCTTAGTTTTTTTGTAATACCTCTTTCTGTATTCCTAGCAAGGTCATTCAGGGCATGAACCATGTGAGTGAAATATACTTATCTCTAATTAATTTATTATGTTACTGCAATTATATTGATGAAAATTAAAGTAAAATAACTTATCAGTTTAATAACAATTCATTACAAGCGACTAAAACAATAAAATTAATGTTATTATATGCAGTACATCATACTGTAAGATAGGGTTCGATTACATCACCTATTAGTCACACCGCATGAGTCACTCATCATACTCCATGAATTACAATGTTGATGACTCAGCACTGGAGTACATTAAACAAACACTGTCAATTGCTGACTAAGAATGAGTAACTATTGCAACAGTTTAGTGCGAGCTCCCATGTGAATACGTTCATGGTGCAACTACTTTTCTAACTACTTATAATACATTTTGTATCGCGTCAGTGTAGCTGTAAACATTATGTGTGTATGAAGTTTTAACATTTTTGCAATTTGTGTTTGTCAGTGGGTATATAACAGTGAACTTATAATAAAAATGCCACGAAATTGTATAAACCATCCAAATAGTTTCTGCTACATCTGTGGTGAGTTAACATTAAAGTCTCAGAGGAGAAATATAACTCCACTGATAAAAAAAAGCATACGAGTTATATTTTGGATGTAAAGTTGGCGATCAAGACAAATCCTGGGCACCTCATATTTGTTGCAATTCTTGTGTAATATTGTTAACTGGATGGCTGAATGGATCTCGTCACATGACGTTTGCAATTCCAATGGTTTGGAGGGGACCAAAGGATCACTCAATGGACTGTTATTTTTGTACAACGAAAATATCCGGTATTACAGCTAAGACAAGACATACGGTTACATATCCTAATATTCCTTCTGCTTTAAGACCTGTTCCTCATAATCCACAACTCCCAATTCCAGTACCACCAAAAACATGGGAATTAGATGAAGATGCTGTTACTGATCAAGATAAATCAGATTTATCTAATGATGAAGATACGAGAGACACAGACTTTTTAGACAATACAAACGTAATACCACACTTGATAAATCAGTCAGAATTAAATGATCTCGTTCGTGATCTACATTTATCAAAAAATCAATCAGAACTTCTTGCATCACGTCTGAAAGGATGGAATCTTTTGCAACACGAAACAAAAGTATCTGCTTTTCGTGACAGACAGTGTGATTTTGAACGATTCTTCAGTCAGTATAAGGACTTAGTTTACTGTCACGATGTGGACTCTTTACTTGAAGCTTTTGGACACCTTCACCATCCTGATGAGTGGCGTCTTTTTATCGACTCTTCAAAACATAGTTTGAAAGCAGTCCTTCTTCATGTAGGAAATAAATACCCATCAATCCCTGTAGCTCATGCAGCAAACATGAAGGAAACATACGAAAACATGAAACTTGTGTTGAATATGATTAAGTACGAGAAACATTTATGGGATATTTGTGGAGACCTGAAAGTAATAGCACTGTTACTTGGTTTACAACTTGGGTATACGAAATTTTGTTGTTTCTTGTGTGAGTGGGACAGCAGAGACCGCATTAATCATTACGTCAAAAAAGAGTGGCCAAAACGAGAAAGATTGGCTGTGGGAGAGAAGAATGTTGTACACCCAGCACTAGTAAAACCTGAAAAAGTGTACCTCCCGCCTCTACACATTAAGCTAGGCTTGATGAAAAATTTTGTTAAAGCAATGGATTGTGAGGGGAATGGATTTCAGTATCTAAGAAACAAGTTCCCTAAATTAAGCGAAGCAAAGATAAAAGAAGGTATATTTGTTGGTCCAGATATAAGAAAATTAATGAGTGATACTGAATTTGAAAAAAATTTGAATAACTGTGAAGTTGCTGCTTGGGAATCTTTTAAAAAAGTTGTTAAGAGCTTCCTTGGAAATTACAAGGCAGATAACTACAGAGGACTTATAACTGAGCTTCTAAAGAACTATAAAGCACTTGGGTGTAATATGTCACTAAAAATCCACTTCTTAGGTTCACATCTGGATTTCTTTCCCCAAAATCTCGGAGCTGTGAGTGATGAACATGGTGAACGCTTTCACCAGGAAATATCTGCCATGGAAAAACGCTACCAGGGAAAGTGGAGTACAAGAATGCTGGCTGACTACTGCTGGAATCTCATGACTGATGCACCTACTGCAGAATACACCAGAAAATCAAAACGAAGCAAATTTTAGGTATGTAGAAATTTCACATATACATCATATGATCATACCATAGTAAAATGTTTTTTCAAACAAAGTAATTGCTTATTACAAAAAAACTATGCCCGATGGAAAGAAACCGTTTTCATATTTGAAATCAGCGTCAAAAGTACTATAAGATTCAGCCATTTTTGTTCTTGTAACAAACAAAAACCAAAATTTTGTTGTCCAGTGTTATTGATGTTTTCCGCAATATTCAGCGATCATGTTCATAAGTATTTTGGAAACAATCAAAAGTCTTGGTTGCAATCAAAATTTTACTACTCAGAAATATCGTTGAATCCTAAGTATTGTTGGTTTCAGGAACCCGAGGCAAACGCTTTTGGGTGATTTTATATTAGAAAAGGGTATTTCATAGTGAGCATATCGGCGCATTTTTGGATTTTTTTTAAATTAGGTCTTCTTAAATAGTACAGTTAAATTCTTTTCTTCAATTCCTTTTTTTTCTGCTTGTCATATCTAACCATGTTATTTTAATTTATTTTAAAACTTGTGTATTTATCATGGTTCATGTGGCTCGATTAATTTTGTGGATTATTTGTAGTTGCTGCAGCATATAACGACTATAATCGAACAGGTTGTATTGATAAATAGAATGTAGGTATTTTCACTCCTATTTTTCAATTCCTTCTATTAGTTCACACTCTCCCTATATATATTTATATATCTTTTTCACATTTTCAAGCTTTAATAAATTACTTTTTATTCATTCACTCAAGTTCAAATATATTTTTAAATAGTGGATGGCACTTGATGTTTATACAGTTTTTTCAAACATTAAACAATTAATAAAATGTAATTAGTTTTTAATACATCAAATAGAGTTTTAGCAATTTGTAATGAAATCTGAAATCAGCAAGCAGTACCCCCAATCTGTAAAA
This sequence comes from Argiope argentata, assembly GCA_026289955.1. Taxonomy (NCBI): domain Eukaryota; kingdom Metazoa; phylum Arthropoda; class Arachnida; order Araneae; family Araneidae; genus Argiope; species Argiope argentata. The sequence continues at coordinate 3,361,041 of JAOUZG010016694.1, read as the reverse complement.
TGCGAGTATTCAATATTTTCTACTTGAAGCTGAAGAATGTGGGTTCAATTCTCGGAAAATCAATAATTACTTGATATATTATTTATATTAATTTTATTATTTAATAAAAAGTAACTAAAAATATTGTTGATTCAAGTAGGAATTGACAAAAAAACTTCTTTTTATATATTGCTTGTTCATATCATCTTTATTTTGGTAAAATCTACGCTCCCTAGCGGATGAGCAAAAGGGCGGAGGATTTTCGTATTTTGGAATTGACAGTGCGTTTAACTTCCTGAAAATTAAAATTATTCCTCTCTTTCCTTATGTTTATAGTCATGATTATAAACTCTTTCAATCCAAGCATGAGGTATAACTGTTGAATATAACTCTCTTAAAAACTAGAAATTGGATTAATAATTCAAATAGGAGAAGCTCAGTAGTATTTTCCATCTCTGATATGCTTAAAAGGAAAACAACTAAGTGCTAGTCTTTACTTCAGCTAAATTTTAGCCGGAAAATCAAATAGTCTCAGATGGGATTTAGTTTTAATGTGTTTGCAAGCTTTTTATTCTTGATTCGCAATTTATATTCTCGTTTCACTGCTAATGTAACTATTTAAAACTGAATTTTCTTCTTCCCTTTGATTTTTATTTGGTAACTTTTTTGTTAGTCTGCATTTTTATTGAATACTTATCAGCACAATATTCCCAGTAATTTTATTACATCTTCATGATTCTTATGATATTTTAAATATTGAACAACTCTGTGGAGACATCGCGTAACCAGAGACATATGTGGCTATTCTCTCGGAGAAATTCACATTATATTGACTTTGAGTATATTACTTTTTGGTGCCTCCATGCGTTGGGTTACTGGGGAATTCTTCAACAAAAACTTGGTATTTCAATAAAGAGTTGACTACTCACTATTATCTCATTTGTAAATTCAAAGTTTTGTTTCTTATCATTTTTAGAATTTGCACTTATTCGGAAATAGAAATAATATTGGTCTTATACTATTCTTTAATCAAGAATCTTTGCACTTATAAGTAAACTACTCTACTTATTATTCCTTTTATTTATTTACTTATTTTTGTTGTTTTCTGCTA
>JAOUZG010016694.1:3341500-3356106 GCA_026289955.1 Argiope argentata | reverse complement strand
TAAAATTCAAATTTGTCTTAAAGTGTCCATACATTGAATTTCATTTGTCTAGCTCAAAGCGTTTGTGAGTTATGGTTTTCACAGAAAGATAGACGGGCGGACGAATGGGCAGATAGACATAATTCTAAAAATGTACTATTCGGGCTCTGGGAGGTTTAAAATGCAAAGATTCATCAGAATCTAGGTCGAATTTTTTTTCACAAATACAGTAATTTCCCTTTGTATACTTCGCAGGCTGAAAGTTAAAAAATATGTATATATAATTGTAGGAGAGAAAAAAATCCACAAAAACATCAACAGAAGTTCTTTTATTATTTTTTTGGTACACAGTTTTCTACAGCAGAAATTGGAACTTAAATTTCTTTAAAAAAATCATAACATCTACGGTATTTTCCACTTGGTATATGTGTGTGTGTAAATTTGCACACAACAGACAACGAAGATTAATTGCATGAATAGACATCAATGCAAGAAATAGAAATACATCAACGTTTTTTCTTATTTGACGTTACAACAACGTGCAAAAATTACACGAATAAAATCTTGTCGAATAACATATAGTTAATGACAAATATATTTCACAAATTTAAAGAGTAATATCATAGGTGCAGAAAGTTTCTTTCACAGCACCACAAATAGTATTTAAATATATATAGATATATAATCATATTCTACACTTCCGTGCTAGTTACATAATTCCACGTCATGAAAAATATAGCATTCGTTTGCGCTCTTTATAATTACGTTTCAGTATAGACAAATAGTTCTTTCGCTCATCAAAATGCTGCACAGGACAATAGCTCCTACAGAATATAGTACATTTCATCTCCAAAAAAATAGTAGGTTAGAGGATTAAAGTTATAACATAAGATAAGTCAATCACTGCGAATTAACTTTCCGTTTTTGCAGTAATTCTTTCGCTTCATTTTATTTATTGAAAGAAAAGTTCATCAATGATTTTGATAAAAATTACCTCGTAGCAGAGCTTCTGAAACCGTCGACAGAGTTTACAACTTTTTTGATAAAAAAATGGGAAGGGGACAGATAAAAATTTTAACGAAACGAATATGTAACATTTTTTAAACAGATTTGTTTAACAAAAAATTAAACTCTTTCCTTTTTAATTTTTTTCTATTTTTTAATCTTTTAGTAATAACTCATTACTGTAAATATTAAGGAAATTTGAAATAAATGTTTTTTTTTCTTCATTTTGATTATCAAGTTTCATTCATATCAAAGCAAAATTAATTAATTAACTAAAAATTAAGAAATTATTTTTAAGTGTATTTTCATTCAGTAAATACATTAGCAAAACAGAGCTGTCAACTAAAAAAAGGAAAGAAATATAATAGTAAAATTCCCTTTTTCATAAATATAAAACAAATCAAGTTAAATAAAAATAAAACAATCACGTTAATAAAATGAAACAAATCAACAGTTAATAAATATAAAACAAATCAAGTTAAATAAAAGTATCTAATAATCGTGACTTTATCAATATTTTTACAATAGCATTTTAATTTATGTTTTTTCCAATTTACTCCTTTCCAATTTTGGGATTCGTGTAGATTTTTTTCGAAAAAAAATTTGGGGATTTTTTTAAATTCTTTATAGACAACAGGTTAAAGAAGCTCTGCTGTTAAGGAATTTGCACTATTCTACATAGCATAAAATGTATAACGATTTGTGTCTGTAATAGTACAAGTGCAGTAATTTATATCACATTGCGCAGTGCTGTCTTTCAGCATAACTTAAATTTTTGTTTTCTGATTAATTTTGATTAAGTTAACAATTAGAAATTAAAAAATAAATAAATCTTATTTCAGTCTTGATATAGATAATATTATCTCGCCTCTAACTTCGCTCTAAATCTAATGTCCTGGAAGGGAAGAAAGTGCCGTCAAAAAACAGCACCCTTTTCCCTTCACCACAGCGGAAGGAATACGCTTAGTTACGGAGTGTGCGTAGCAGTAGTCATCGGTACTGCACAGAATCATAGCACTTTTCTCTCTCTGTCGAAAGAGTATTGATAACTTTCGTCGCGTTTTCCCAGCAGATACACAGTCTAAAAAGAATAGTATAAAATTACTACTGGATTTGGAAATCACGCGCAAAACTGAATGAATTAGCGATTATACTTACAAGGTGAGAAATGTGTGTGTATGTAGGGTGTGATGGTGCTCCAGTGTATATGCGCGAGTCGTTCCTGTACACAATTGTTAAAAAGAATAGTTTACTTTGACGCTCCTCAGAATCCAAAAGATTTTGAAGATTCTATCACAAAACAAGTAAACTTTGACAGTAAAAATGTTAGCTAACTTTTTTTAAAAAATCTTTATTGGCGCTCCTTAAAAATTGAATAAAAGTCAAATAATTTAAACTAAAACGCTTTCTAGATAGTTAACATACAAGTAGATCTTTCGTTGCCTTTCAGATATTCAAATAATCTTCAAGTGGAATGTTGCTTCATGATAACTCGAAGCCTGCTATACTTATTCTTTCGTAAAATATAAAATTTTATTTTGATTTTACAGCATTAAATTATAGCATTGTAAATTTCCTTTAGTGGTATAATATACAGGTGCTGTTAGTTTTAAATATAAGAAAATGCAAATAAAGTAGCAAAATAATTAAAATCGCATACTTTCTATGCGCGCTCTCTATTATTGGAAACAATAATGTTTGGGAATAAAATCCAATTTAGTATTTTCTATATATAAATGTAATTTTGGTATTTTTTATTGATTAAAAAAATTCCCATACATTGGATAATATTCAACGAATTTTTCGTGGAAAATATCATTTTCATTACCTTAAGAATTATAATTTCTTTGCAATAGATTCAACTTTAAAGACAAAATTTGGGCATATATTACATAAAAGATTTTCAAATGACATGAGAAATATACAAAGAAAGTTAAACATAAGAGAGTTTTATTTTAGGGGAAAATCGAACAATATAATTCTGTAACCATTTGCAAGAAATTAATATTGAATGATTTTTACAAATTAATTTCGAGTAATTTTAATTTTTTTGTTAAAATTTCACATTTCTTATCAAATAAAGACGAGAAAATATGCATTCGACATAATGGAATTAACCCTACGTAGTCATGTAAATTTGGTTAGTTATTCAGTATTTTAAAAAATAATTTCGATTAATTTAATAATAATTTGACCAAATAATTTGTAAATTAAATTTTAGACAAGAAGTAAAAGGATTTGTCAATAAAAAATTTTACTAAACAATTTGCCATTAATTAAATTCAATTAGCAATTAAATTTAAAATTAATTTTCCTACATTTTTTGCTTTTATTTATACCAATCTGTATAACCACAGCAGGAAAATAAATTAAAAAAAAACATGTCATGTAAGGTTAAAATAATATCTTTTGAAGCAGAAAATCTCTATTAAAGAGAAAAATTACCACGCGAGTACATACTTTTTAGTAATGAAGTCGCATTTGAAAGATGTGTATATGCGAAAGGCAATTCCAATAACTGCTTCTGATGATTACTAAAGGCTATAACTTCTAAACAATGACGAGTTTTAAAAAAATGAATATAGTTTCAGGAGGAAGCGTAAAATTTTGATTGCGTGCATATCGACGTGCTCTGATGAGTTGCAGATTGACATCAAATAGACGAAAGCATTTGCTGAGGGGGAGAAAAGTTTAAAACAGAAAGTTTGACGGGGAGAAATAATGAGGCGATAATAACTATGATTGCTTTGATTCGGGGAAAATTTCCCCCAGTTCTACATCACAGAGTGCTGTGGCATTTGGTAAAATTTCGCGAAAGAGTAAAACGCAGCCAGTTTTGGCAAACTTTGATTCACGGCTGTCTCCTAATTTATTAAAATATATTTGTTTGATATTATGCATTTTTGATGTCACATCTACTAACTCCTGAAAATCAGACTTATATTAATTGTTGTACGTGACTATCCTTGCTCACACAGACAACATTCAATTGGTAATCCATTCACAATTACAGGTTAAAGATGCATTAAGATAGCCTTTGGTAATATTTTACGACATAAATATAAAATAAATATTGTCGGAAGATTTAGATGTCCACATGCAGATCAACGCAACTTGCAGATTTTGCTTTTTAAAATTTATATTTCTGTAAATTCTGCATTCTGAGACATTTAACATTCTGTAAGCCAGCAATGGCAATATGAGATGCTGAATTCCCAGAGATCGGATTGAAAATAATGGTTACGCACACGTTTCATAATCCTTCATGAAAAGATGTAAGGCTTGGATGTCGTCCCCATGGACAGTCACTTAAAACAATTATCATGCACATAAACAAAACTTTAAGTGTCCTCCAATATCGTGTTCAACGCATTTCTTCTCTCCAATGTTTTTTCAGGCAACATATCTTTGATTCAAAATAATAGAGCTCGTTTTTGCGCCATTCAACCGCTTTAAATCAAATCACACCTGTCATTGTTTGCCTAAGTTATAGCCATTATTAATCATGGCAGTTATTTTGAAACACTCTGCGTTATTGATGGGTTAAAAACTAATTTAACCACGAATGGCTACGTGAAAATTGGCGTGGTAAATTTTCTTCAACTTATTATATTTGCATTCGGATAAAATTATTTTACAGTATGATTTAGTAATGGTCATGTAAAGAGAATGACATGGAGTGTGTATGTTTGGGGTCTCAAATTTTATAATGTAAAAGCGCATCATAATGAATTAGAGATATTTTACAGCGGTCAAAGAAGACGTACATTTCCTCTAAAAATAACAGCAACCTTCTTAGATATGGTTTTCCTCTGTTGTGAAAAGTATAAAAATATATATAGTTAACTATTAGGAAATAAACTATAGCCCTGTTAAAAAATAAAATGAATAGGACGAGTTACACCCGCGCTTCGCGTTTTCCTCTCCATACACAAAATAAATTAACTTTTGAAAAAGTTAAGAGAGCTTTAAAGTCTCTCTTGATTTTCAAAGATTGGAATGCCGTAGTGAGAAAACAGCAAGATACTCACAAATTGCTGTTAAATAGGAGCTTAAAAACGGTACCCTAGGAATTTGGTGCAAAAAACTAGCATGCTAGTATTCAATTTAGTACTATAAATTGACATTCGTCAGTAAATTGAGCATTTTAATTGATTATTATATGTTATGAGAAACTAATACTTAAGTGACCAGATATTCTGAATTTTTCTTATTTTACTTGTTATCAAATAATCCATAGTGTAAAACTTATTTAGGACTTAATAAATAGTGCTATTAATGTAGCAATTCTTTATTATTTTGTTTCAAATTTAATTTCAAATTATCGATTGCTCGTTTGGCACTTAATAATTTTTTTTACAATTCCAGAAAATGCTTCTTCTGGTGCCTGAAAAGTCAGTTAAAGCTAATATCATAAATGTGATTACAAGACTCAAAGCAAAATCAAGTTTTATTTTTAAAAACTCAGTTATAGGCAATATTTTTTAGCTTTAATAATACGGGGAATATCATTATTCTATTTTAACCACTATGGTGGAATGTATCCGAAAGAAAATTGCATAAAAAATATTTAAAAAAATCATGCTTCAGGTCTTTTTGGTAAATTTTTAACTCTAAGTTTTTTAATTGGTTATGAAAATATTTTCTGTTTATTCTAAAAAATATTTTGAAAGTAATGATTTGTGATATAGCATTTCATATTGAAATTCAGAAAATCTGATCACTCAACCAATATCTTTAATAATCAAACAATCAAAAGAAAAGTGACTGTTAATCTGAAGTGCATTGCATAAAATTCTATTTAAACACATTTGAAAATTGGCAGAAACAAATAAAAATAAAAAAACGAGGTTGAAAATAACAAAAACAGTTCTTCAGTCTCAACAATGGTTCAGTGAAAACGTGTCTTTACATGCCTCTTTCTTAAATAGTCCAATATGGCATCACAATATTCACATAAACAATCAGTAGAGATAAGATACATTGAGTGAACAACAATGAGGAATAATACTTTAACACCCGGGGGAAAAGAGGTTTGGCACAACAATTTCATGAAGAGATATTTCACAAATACGCTTTCAGTGGAACCATATTTATTTGCATCTGCCACCCCTGACACCATGATCCTGCATGCTATCAGGTGTCCGAAGGTGACCTCTATGGAACCACAGCAGATAAAACAAAAGACCTTCTGGGGATTGATCTTTAAACATGAAATAAAATCCATTGCATACAGAGGAGCAATGTAGAATATTCAAATGTGAATGAAACTCCATAAATAAAGAAAAATTAGTAGCAAACTAGGAAAATGAAAGATAAATGTCTCATAAAACTTAACTCATTTCACATGTTCTTAATCGAAACTTCTGTTACTACCAACAAACTGCCATGGATCAACAACTTTTTACTGCCCAGGCAGTACAAGATATTCAACAGTATTGTTGTCAAATTTTAAAAAATGTGTAATCTTTTTTTAATATTATGCAGTATGGTAAAAATATCATATATTGTCTCTGTGACACTAAGATAATAGATAATTTCTGATATTTTAAGCTTAAAGACTTTCAAAGGCTTTTAATGTCTCTTTAGATTTATTAAGTATACAAAACAACATCGTGAATATTGTAAAGTACCTTTGTGTTGGATAACCCAACTCATTAGAAGATAATTTCTATTTACAATCGTTGGGCAATTTTTGATTCCGGCTAAAAATTCGTCATCTGTAATTCCGGGTGGTCATTAGAAGGATGCCAGTAAGACGCTTTTGACTTTATCTTTTTGGTAATTTTTGAGAGGAAGAATATGCACATTTTGCTTAAATATCTGCAATGGAAACAGCATTTTCCGTTTACCTAAAAGCGAATATGCTTCGCAATGTGTTTTAAAAATTGTTTAAAAAATTATTAATGTTTTTTTCTCTTCATTTCTTATTTTTAATAATAAATTTGGGAGAGAGAAAATGCAACATTGAGAATGAGACTAATGACAATGCTTTCAGAGAACAACCAGAAAAATTAAAATATTAATATTTTTATCACAACGTAATTAGTGGTAAAATTATATTTTAGATATCTGATGTTTGATGAATGTTACTATGAATGATCTATGAATGTTACAAAGGAAAATTATACTGTTACGAGGAAAGAAAGAGATAAATATATATCGGGTATATAAATAACGATCATATATTGATAAATTAGAAATATTAATTTTATTTAAGAACTTTTGACAAACGTGATGCATGATTTTGTGCAAATGAAACTAAATTTGATAAATACATCTTAAAAAATTGATAAAAAGTGCACTTCATTATTAATGCTTATTTATTTTGTTATTCATAAACGGTAAAGACGTATCAATATAATAATCTAATTAATAAGCAAGATAATTAAAATAACTTTTAGTTATTTATGAACAGAGATGAAAAGAAAAAAATAGTTGATTAAATTAATACTCAGTTTAATGGTAACTTTGAAAAAAATATAATTATAGTGGCTGTCAAATATTTTTATTATTTTATCAGTATTTACATAATCATTTACTATTTTTCGAGTGAATTAATATTTTCGTAAAAACAACTAGTTTTAAATTTAGTTTAATTTGTTTTAAAAATTTTGCTTTGTTAAAAAATTATTTTTTAAAACTAAATATTTATTAACATTAGCAAATCAAATAAAAATATTTTTTTTAAATATTTTACTTAAAGTTTGTTGCATAAATGAAAGCAAATAAAGTATTATTTTGAAATATAATAGAGAGGAGACATTACTTTTGGTTCATAGAGAAAATATTAAATATTTGACTATATAAACAGTAATGAAATAATTGCAGCCTTCATTTTCAATGGTTAAAGCATAGCATCAATAAAAATGGCCTTCATTTTTTAATAATTTCATATTACGTGCTTTAAAAATTTGTCATAATAGAACTGATTTATAAAATTCTGGCAAACCTAATGAATACTCAAAAAAGAACAGTAACTGGAATAATAATTCTCTCTGAAGTGTACTTTTTTAATTAACAGAAATATTCTGCATTTACTTAAACTCATTACCAAAATTAATATTATTAAACATTTAGAATATTTTTCTTGTACTAATGTTTAAAATATTAAGCAAAGCAGACGGGTTAAATAAACATATAATTTCTCAATCATTGCAAATTATAATTTGCAGACATTTTAGAGGACACAAAATGATTAAGAATTAATAATAATGATTAATACATAAGTCTAACCAAATGAAAACTTTTTGAGATGAAAAAGAAAAAAAAAGTTGTTCAATATATTTTAATATAAACGAGTTGAAATGTCTATAAAATAACAAAATAATTTAGATAATACAGCCTGAAACATTTAAACAGATAGAATTTAAATTTAACTCTGAAAATATCAAGGCTATTATTTTAAAAATCATATTTATTTATACCTCAAAAGTAAAAACAAATTGCAATTCCAAATTGGAATATATTTAATTAGAATTGTCTTTATAAGTTTTCTATTGAATATCCACATATTTATTTATGATTCTTTTATGAAAATAATTCCCTATGATAAATTATTAAATTAATTTTGGAAATGCACTATTTTAATTCTCTCTCTTTAAATTCTTGATCGCAAACAATCATAACTTCTGTTTCTCATACAGAATTTATGCAAGATGTCTATTTGAATTCTGGTCCAATAACTAATTTCTAAACAGTTAGAGATAGACATATATTCCTTTAATGAAGAACTTTAAATGAGTTAAAGAGTTATACGTCGTTTCAGCCAATAAAAACCCTACTGAAAGAATTGCTAAGCCTCCCAAATTTTAAAGCTTCATAACTCAGTCTATTTTAATGGTAGAAGAGTGGATTTCTTAAGTTATGATCTATCAAAGAACATTTTTAACATAAATGTGACTATTAAAACCGAGCATTATGAACACATTTTCATCAGTTTAGAAATTAACCATTGAACCAGGTTTTAAATGGATCCGAATATTCATAAAATATTATCGAGAATTCATGACTTGAAAACATATATTTAGTTTTTTTAAATAGCATACATTTAAAAATGTTTGAATTTTTTATTATACTCTCATGCGGTGAAGTAGATAAATCCTTTAAGCAAGTGCATAGAAATTTTGTGCATCATTATACAGATCTTTTATAAAAAAATATGATAATTAAATCTTGATTCAGCATATTTACAGTACATCAAAATAAATAATGAATTTGGGACTCGTAACTTTTAAAGATAAGCTGCCGATATAACAATACGTCCTCGCAACAAGTGAAATATTTACAAGAATAAATTCTAATGCAAATAACTTTACACTATCTCTCAACAATTTATATAATATAATTTTTTCATATAATAATATTTTTTTAAATAAACATTGCACTTCATTAAACTCTAAATAAAATTCGCAAGGTACAGATTAATAATTATTATTATCTCTTTATTCTAAACTGTTATGAGTTAATTTTTTATAATATATGGATGTACATTAAAATCAATTAACTAACTATATTTCATCCCATATCTTTCGATTCATCGTATTCGTTTCATGCTGTCAAGAATTAAAAAAAATTATTGCACATTAAAAAATTAATTGCAACATGCAGGAGTGTAAAATGAGTAAAAGTTTTGTACTAAGGTATAAAATGAGTGACTTAATTTTTTTTACAAACTGATCAATCCCCCAACAAAAGCAATTGAATGACATTTAACAAATGATACGATACATATGTATATAGATATTATATATCAACAGATAATGTACACAGACTAGATTAAATATATAGACATTATGGGAATCTCATGCAAGAAACAAAGAGCTTTTTCCAATCAGTTCCCTCGCTGCATGAGGCCTTGGAATTGTGCCGGCACAATCCAGGCTGTGGGTAAAAATCATTAAAAATGCATTAATTTTACTTCATAAAATCAATAACAACAATAATTAAAATTCTCACCAGCAGCTTTAGGAATCATTTGAAAGAAAATGGTTTTTTTCCCCATAAGTAACAATGAATATCAACAACACTTATTGGAATAATGACACTGAAAATAATTGGCACCTAATTCACACAACTGAAATCGATGGAATGAATCAATTTGGTAATTTTTCTTTGGGATTTCTTGAAGAATTCCCCGTGCCTCCTGAAAGCTCAAATCACTTACGACCAGAGGTGAACATCGACCCCGGAATCTGGGGTTGAATGGGTGAAATGGAGGAAGTGCAACGCACAATAGCAGGGACTAGCTTGGCACAAGCAGTATGACGGGCCGAGGTTCAGCTGGCGCTCGAAAATCATCAGCTGACTGATGAAGTTGAAATTCGGAGCGATATTTCCCTTCCTCTGGCGAACGAAATCGAAAGCATCATTCAAAGACATCCTCAGCTTTTGCATCAGATAAGCCAACGTAATGGTAACAGAGCGGCTGATGCCTGCCACGCAATGCACCAAAATGGCCTGGTTATTTTGGCGAGCTCGATCTGAAAAGAAAAGATAAGAAGAAGAAGAATTAGTACCAAATTATGTCCAATTCGAAAAATTTATTGACACTTTATTTCAAAAAATAAGGCTTTTGAAATTCAGAAGAAATTGCTTATTTAGATTTCTTCAGTTAGATTAAAACCGAATTGAAGTGGCACGTTAAACTATTGGTAGAAGTCTTATCAACATTTCAAATAACGAGGATAAGATCTCAAATGCTTTTATTTTCATCAGACTTTGATGCTTGATAAAGAGAAGATATGGGCAATACAATATTTAAAACCACTGTGGTCAGCCTAGTCTTAATGACATAGCTACACAATAAAGTAGAAATTTGGAAAGACTCAACTTATGCAAAGAACATCTAGAGGGAGAATCGAAAGAATTATTATTTTATCATAGTTTTTATTTTAATTATATTTCTTGTCCACGCTGTAGTAATATCATCATTTAAGTAAATAAATGATTATAAAATGTTTGTTGATAATTCGATAATATAAATGAGTAAGATTTAAATCAACAAAAAGTTACTTTGATAAATAAATGTGAAAATTTTGATTATTTTAATGCAATATTAATTTAAATTAGGAAAAGGAAATAATTGCTTAAAAACACATTTGTTACCTAAGATTTTTTATTGTTTAATATATTTTATGGTTGATGCTAGATACATTTCAACAGTTAAATTAAATCCTAAAATTAATATCATGTCAGGAATTCATTTGCTGCTAACTTGGACAATCGTATGGGAAAGGATAGATTAATACAGATAAACGAGCATAAAATGACAAAACAGAATAAAAAATAACGATTGTCAGTTTATGAACGCCAAAAAATAAATCTATAATCTCTTCCTCTTAATTGTCAAGTTTAAATTATTTCTTCTTTAATTGTGCATTCTTGTTTCTTCTCAAATAACTCCGAAATTCACTAAGCCGGCATGATATTCATCAAGTTGCGCACATTATGCTAAAGTCGATGAGCCGACGTGATAAAACGCTACGTTGTCACTCCTTGAGTGTTTAATGAGGTATTGTTTGTGAAGAGTACCCATCATCTTTTCTTGGCAGCAAAATAGAAACACGAAGCAAGATTCAAACAACAAAAATGATGTGGCTGTTCCAGCACTGTTTGCGGTCAATATCTGATCGGTCGAAGATGTGAGCGAGGCGCGGGGACTTGACCTCCAGGGTTTTGAGACTATTCTCTGTTCGCATGCAACGACAGTGAAACCGGAAGCAGTTTCAATCGTTTCTCAAGGATACAAGAGAGTATCATGAGCCCTCGCAGAGAAAAATATGCGGCACGCAATTTTGAATTAAAATGTGACCCGCAAGTTGGAGATAGAGCCACTAATATTATTATACATATGGCATCCAAAGACTAGAAAAATAATTATGAAATTGGGCTAAAACTAGTAAGTAAATTTGTTGAAATCTTATTTAAGCAATACTAATTAAATTATAAAAGTCATTTAATGGATTAATAATACTAAAAAATTGAAGCTTTGCAATATTTTTTAATAAATTTTTCAATATTCATTTTTTTTCATTCATGCAAAATTAAGCGACTACTCCTGTAAATTAAAAAAAAATTACGAAGCGTAAGATTAGATTAACTCTTAAAAACAATTCCATTCATAATTGAAAACATGTACACCAAGAATAAAAAAGATTTCATTTGCTCATTAGAATATTTTAATTTAAGTTTATATTGAATATAAAATTTAAAAAAATTCTTATCACAAGGACGTACATTTAGTTTAGTAACTTAAGCATCCCATTTTGAAATAACTCGAGGCATTATTAGCATTTAATGCGAAACATTCTGAATTAAAGAGCTCCCAAAGGAAAAGTTAAATTGTTTAACTTTTACCAAAGATCTATTCATCTGCTCAACGTATTTTTCATCAATCTATGCGATTTATATGCTCGGGTTTTTTTCTCTCTCTCTCATTGAAACTAAACCAAATTGCAGATTTTGTAGGATTGATGTTTTTTTCCCAATTATCCAATGTTTTGTAGGATTGATGTTTTTTCCCCAATTCTAAATTCATCCATTTTATGACAGTAAATCAAGTTGGTAGTTTTTATATGAACAATATTTCAAGTTTCGGTCTCGTCTTATTGGCTGCCATAAAGAGTTTAGACGATAAATTGATCCTGTAAACAAACAGCGATTCAGCTAAGTCGTTAGCTACGTGTAATAATTAACAATAGAAATGCCACAGGCGTCTTTCTGTCTCTAGCTGCGACCTTCTAAACGAATTTGCCGCCAGTTGGCCACTCATCAAAGGCTGCTAAAAAACACATTCGTCAGATGATGCGTTTGTAACGCCGAATGACTCCTTCATTCTATCATGCCAACTTGACATTTTTTCCCAGCTCCTCAGAGATTATTTCGATCTTTAAATTATTTTGAGGCACTTTACTACACGACTGAAAAATGCAACACCAGAATTTTTAAGTTAAGAATTAAATCCTTGTTTTGTTTTAAATTCGCTTCAGAATCCACAATAAAGTTTTTAAAAAACAAAATGATATTCGAACCCACTGAGGTAAATATGGGAGGCATTAGAAAGATATAATCAGCATTTTTTAAAAATGATTATGCGATAGAAATATCTAAAAAAATTCCAAAGAAATATGAATTAAAATTTTAACTACGGATTATATAAAGTGCTAAGTATGAAATGATAAAACGAAATGTGTTTTCTGAAAGCTTTTGTTTAACATTTCATCTTTCATGCTCATAGCAATGCAGTAGTTCGGTTTCATGTTCCTACAGTTCATAACCATGTAACATAAAAACGTAACGATTATGATTATAACGATTGTACGCAATTTTACAAAAGATAAGAACTTTATGTTGAATCTTCTCGATTAATTAGCCTTTAAATTTAATAATTTAATAAAATTTAAATTCTATGGAATGACGCCAGCATAAAGCAAATTTAAGTATTTGTAAAGTGTGAAAAGATATAATGTATAGACGTATTATTTATTTCAGTATTTAAAAATATTTATAATATAGCAGCCTCTTTTACAGCACTGTGAAAGTCAAACTTCCTAAGTATGAATAATCATAATAAAAAATTGAGATTACAGCCAATTTATTTGATACAGATTCTTGAGCAGATAATTTTTCGATTTTACGAGGTCTCTTATATTGTTAATTCATTCAAAGCGAGACTTTTTAAAAGGTTTGTCCGAGAGTCTACCGTGATGAGTTATAAATAAAAGATTAGAATGTCAAAAATAAATGAAATACAAAATCTATATTGCAAAACAAGTTTAGTTCAGAAGTATTTTAACGCCCACGGGCCGTAATTTTATTGACATATGTATACATTCAAGGAAAAATAACAGAATTCAATTTATAAATATTGTTTCCTGAAAACAATAATGAAATAGAATGCAGTTCCCTCAAGTCGTAATATGAGGGTGCAGCGCATCGACTGCCCGTAACTAGAGGAGTAACTAGAGAGAGGGAAGAATAAACGGTTCACCACATCGTGCGTTTTAATTTTCGTTGCGATCCCCATACCCCAAATGTTGAGGTTGAGGTATCTGCATCATAGAGAATAAATAATTAAAATTTTTGAAAAGAAATAACTTACTTTAAACCTAGCTTTTTAGCTGTAAAATTGATTGAAGTACAAAAAAATCGTTATATGCATCATATTTTAATACTTTAAGTATTGATTAAAGAAATACAATATATAGATTATAAAATCAAATATGTTATTGTGTTATTTGCTAAATTTAATGTTTCTCTTCTCAAATTAAGCAATGAGACATTAAATAGCATAGTTCTCTAGTATGGAGCAAAGTGAGTTAAGAACAACATCTTAGCGTAGTAATTGAGAAATTTTCTACGAAAATTTTGCAAAAAATAATATATTATTTGTCGCACGATACTAGCGAAAGTAAATGTTCCGGAAAAATCTCCAGAACATATTCAATACTTTGTGTTTTTCCAATTAACCAATTAACTATTCCAGAAGAGTATACTAGTCACGGAAAAAGAGCAACATTTTGCGTTAGGATGAGTTTATTAAAAGACAATATTATATTTATATAATAATTGTTTAATAATTATAATTAATTAATTATTGCACGCGCGCGCGCGCGCGCGCG
>JAOUZG010016694.1:3310368-3341400 GCA_026289955.1 Argiope argentata | reverse complement strand
TGTGTGTGTGTGTGTGTGTGTGTGTGTGTGTGTGTGTGTGTGTGTGACAAGTTAGATACAAGACAAGTTTTCAGTAGAGGTCGAAGTTACTGGTTGAAAAAACAATTAACATTTTTTTTAACATTCTCAATGAAGTATACATTATGCATGGATTTTAGAATACAAGCATCGCTCAGATTATTTGCAACTATCCGCGTTTAGAGACCAGCTGATTCTCCGGGAATATTGGTCGTGTTTCATTTCAATAAGATTTCTAATGCATAACTTGAAGTGCGTAATTCACTCAAAAAATACTTTGCTTATCAAATTGTGATAAGGATTAAAACCACAATTTTTTTTATTTGCTTTGCATTTTCCGTTTGTCATTAAATCTCCCGAATGGAGAAAATTCCACAGCATTACAAGGCCTTTAAAAACTTGACTTTCCGTGTCATCTATCTTCTAACTGCTTCTATCTTTCGTCATACTGCAACTTAATTTCCTTTTTCTACTGTAAAATGAGCAGATAATAATCAATAACTTTCTTTCTTAGCTTTCTGCAATCACGCGATTAAAAAGTTGAATGAACAACGATGCAAAAGGTTTTGATTTCCTAGCAAATAATAATAATAAATATTGTTGAATACCGAACAAAAATATTTATATAAAGTTATTAAAATTCCGAAAAAATAGCATAGCCATTTAAAACAATATCATTAAAATAAAAATTATTTTGGTAGTAATATTTTTAGAAGTTATAGAGGGAAAATTGCAAAATCTCATTAATTTTTAATTAATTAAAATCCTAATTAATTATGGCTTTTTAAAATTCATCTCGATGTGCACATTTTTGCTCTCTAAATAGTATTGCAATTGCTAGATTAAATATCCTAACCTGTACTGCTCCAACAGACAGACAGGTACATATTCTTCTTTATTATTGATAGAGATGTAAGTGCGCAAATCTGATGACCCACGGAGCCTTCAAACTAACTCACGCATGGATAAGGAAAAGGAATTGTAGGCACGCTATCACAGAGATCCATAGATATGTCACAGCAATCAAAAGAAAATACGAAAGATCAAATGACTGAGTTTTCTTTTTATTCCCGTGTCAAAAGAAAAACCTATCTTTCAAAACGGGAGCACTGTATCACTTTGATTTTTATAGATCACAGATGTAGTTTCGGTGACATCTCTTTGGCAAGGATGATGAAAGACTTCTCATTCAATTCAAAAGAATAAAGTAACAGACGAGTAGCGTCAACACCTAACCGTACTATACTAAACTGACATGACAGAATTTATTCAGTGCAGGTATACATTGGTTTTCAATATCTGATTGAGATGAATTCGTCACTTCGTTGAAAGAAACCATTTGCCTCTATCCGGCGCAAGTTTTTCAATTCCTAAATAACAGCTATTTAGTTCTTGTTCATGAGTGTGAGTAATATAATAAAAAAATAATATAATTTATTTTTTAATTAAAATAGTTTTGAATAAATTAAGGCTTTTATACACTTTTATTTAGCTTGATCTTCTTTCACATTTGTGAATTTTATAATTGATTTTTTTATTCATTTCCTAATTTGCTAGAATTTTGAAATTTTGGACAATGCATTTTTAATTACTTTAAATGAATTTGATCACTTTGGAATTTAACTTTTAATTAACAGATCGATGCAATTAAATTTTGATTCCGTGTTAGTGACCCCGTTTAGAGGAGAATTCCAAATAAAAAAATCCCCATAATATTTTATATTATGTAAAATGATGAATTATAAATTGAAGACTTAAAGAATGGAAAAAAATTAAAGTAAGCGAATCTACTTTTAAGCACATTATAAAAATATATAGTTAAAAATTATTAATATTAAATCTATTTTTATCCGCATTTAATTACATAACTAATCAATCTACACCAGAAAAAATGAGAGAGATACAGATAAAATTTATCTACCAGATCTAAAAGTTAACTATCAGGACAAACTTATATGATTGTATATCTTTTCAGAAAAAAATTTGTAAAACATATGACTTAAAATAATTAATACAAAAAATGTTTTGCCAGCATTTAATCACATTAGCAAAAAGCAATCAGAAAAGAGAAGAAAATTTAAATCCTCTCCATCAAATAATAGGAATATGCTAAAATTATGAAAGAATATTTTTTAAATTTTTATGCTGCGAAAGAAATTTATTCAATGTGATGGTTTCGTCTTTTGTAAGGAAATAAAAACAAATATCGGCGTAGATTCGACAAAATTAAGGTTTGTTTTTTTTTTATAAATGTTTATCACCAATCATTAAAATCCGAAAAAAAATCAATGTTTTTTATTGCGATAAAAAATTAAGAAAGAATAGGAATGTGGCATTTAAAAAAAATACATAAATCTAAAAAGATTAACTAAATGAAGATTTTTTACAAGCATTTAAATGCGCACCAATCAATAAACTAGAAAAATTATTACCACATCGTTTTATATATGGCAAAAAAAAAATGTTAATTGATTTTTCTGAAGCAATAGGGATTCGCCAAAATAAAACACTGCAACCCCTTTAGATACAAATAATAATTACAGAAAGAAAATCATAGCCTTGTTTTCAGAATAAAATTGAACTATTTAATACTCATGACAGCATTTTCCGAATCCTTTTAATTAATAAATAAAATCTTCATTTTCAGAAACTGTACATATTTTATTTTTGACGTGGGAATATGAAAATGAGAGAAACAGCATAAATATGAATACCCTCCCCCCTCAAAAAAAGATGCGATCTAAAAATAGCAACCACATCGCGGAAAGAAAAAATCGATCTCTACTCCGTAGCGACGTCTCTACAAATTGAGAGAAAAATCTTACACAGAGCTCGGAATAAACGCATTAATAATGTAAAACTCTTAAAACAGAGTGAGTGAGTTTTTTTTTATTTTGTTCTTTACACCCACTTCATAGACTTTAGAGATATTTATAGCAAACAGTTCTTTTTAGGAGCGCCCAACGCCACCTACAGACCTATAAATTACTCAAAGCTGCACGAGAGATTGTGAATATTTTAACTAATAAGCATTTTTAGTTTTGTGCTGTTTGAGACCATTTTTGCTCTGAATTGATAAACCGTATAGCAAGTTAATTAGCAAAGCGTGAAATTTAAACTCTGAATTCGGTTTTTTTTCTCCCAGAGAAATATTTTTATTCGAATTCCAAGCAAAAAAACACAACGTAATATAGACATAAAAATTAATAAATGCAAAACATCAAATTTATTTCTAATGTTAAATGTCATTTATATTCATTTTCAAAAGCTCTGTTTCCGAGTTTTGACTTCGTCAAAATATCCATGCATTCTTTCTTTCACAAATAGGTTTTTAAATCATTGTTCTTTCCAATTTCGAAAAAGCTCATTTCTCTTATTTCATATGTCTCATGAACAGAATTTTAAATAGTTTTGATTATCGACCCCGTTTAAGCATTTGTTTCTTGAATTTTTTAACAACCTTAAAAATAAAACACTGCCCTTAAACACTAATTAATCATGACTTAGAAAAAAATTAGTTAGAAACGCTTATTTTTAGTTGCTATTTTTGATTTCCAATCGTGAAGATCTTAACAGAATAATTTTACTTGAAAACGTTTGACCTTTTTGCTCTTGTGACCATTATCTTATAAAGACATCATATAATATTTTCAAATGCATTTCTCTTAGTTAACCCTTTAACGGGCACAAGCTGTTTTCTTTCAACATTTTCATTTAACGTTATATTTGGAAAAAATAAGCTCATTTATAACCAAAAAAAGTATTTTTGTTAAATGTTTGTTGTTGTGGCTGTATGCTACAGGGGTGGAAACACATATTTTCCACCGTCCAAAACAAGCAATGACATTTTACTGACTTATTCAATGAAAAAATATGAAATATAAATAATTTTACAAGTAAGTATGATTTTTGTAAAAATATTTATCATTAGTTATTTCAAAATTTAAAATGCATTAATTACACATGAAATAAGTGGTAGAAAAAAATGTAATGTAAGTTACCAAATGTATTATTTTAAACTATTCTGGTGAAACAACGTAACAAGGAGCTGAACACATAGTAACATTACGTGTTGAATATGACACTTTTGTCCGTTTCTGGTTAGTTTTGGAGCTACAATATTTGAAAAGTATTTTAAGACGGTGGTAAGATATTTACCACAGCCTTAAAAAGGGTTAAAGCACTCCTTCATGCTCTGGCGGAAAAGGGTTAAAGCACTCCTTCATGCTCTGGCGGAAAAGTATAAATCGCTTTATAAAACACCTTGATATACTACATCAGGAAAACTTCTGCATTAACATTTTGTCAATAAAATAGAATTAAAACATTTCATTAAAGTTTGCAAAATAAAATTCAAATAGAATTTGTCTTTTATTTAGCATTAATTAATAATTCATTTCTGTATTTTTATTCTTTAATTTTCGAACCTCAAGAATACAAATCTGTGTAAAACACGGGATGTTACGAGGAGTCCTGTTTCACAAAAAATAGGAAATTATCTAAAATAAAATATGTGTAGTAATATACAAGGCGTCTATTCTAGTGTTTGTTAATAAGTACTTTCTAAATCGTAAAGATTGACGCTTATTTTTAGTAGAAAAATATTTTAAATGATAAGTAGAATTATGTTTTGCGGTGTTTATGCCAATAAATAGACTGATGAAAAAAAATTTGTAATCTATATTTTCATAGACTCATATTTACAGTCTTATCTGTGATATTTAGTAAAAAAATTCATGTGTAATATTTTAAATTAAAAAATGTTCAATTCTTCAAAAACTAAACCAATCCGAATTATTAAGCTATGAATTTTATTAATTTAATCCAATCAATCGTTCTTTGTAGCAAGTGTTGCCAGTCGTCTGAAGGATCCGCAAAGGTCAAAAATAGTGATATTCAAAGCTACGTTACCTGGACAGTTTAATTTGTGGAAGCGGAAAAAGTTTTTAACATTTATTTTGTTTTAAATTTTAATGTGTCAAGAATATAATATAATAATGGCAAAAGTAGGTGAGCATTTAAAAAAAGACATTTAATATTGCCGCAACAGATGTGAATATAAATGCAGTGATTTAAATAGTAAAAAGGGATGTAGTAAAATATGTTTTAATTTTTTTTAATTAGAAAAAAGTTAATGGAAGTAAACTTTAAGTTTACTTTTAAGAGATATAAAATAGGATAGGGATATAAAAAGGTCTGTGTCCCGAAGTTATCGAGTTGTTGAGTTATTGAAATGTTGGCAAATACATTAAAATTCCAACATTGACATTTTAATTAAAATTTAAAAAAGAATATCTACAACCACTACCCATTCAAGATGAAATCCGTTTCAAATTTTGTAGATATACATCCAACGTTATACTTTAAATGTTTTTACTCTATAGGGCTGATAGGACCATGTAACAATTAAAAAAATTAGAAATTAGAATAAACTAAGCTTTTTCGACAATAAATTATTGATGTGAAAAAAAATTATTCATGTCATAAATCTTTTACCAATTGGAAACATATACCTATTTTTAATTGTTTCTAAATTAGCTATCGGGCTACGATTCGTAACCGGAACCACACTATAATTAATTCTAAAGAATATCTAAATTTCCTACAAAATCGGTCATATTATTTTGAAAATGGACCATTTTTTACTCAAAATATCCAAAACATGAACCTTTCTTACAATTTATGGAGCTTTTATTTCGAAATCAAACCAGGGTAAATTTTCATATAGACCATTTTTGGGTCTCAAGAGATACTATCTGTTTTTACTTAATAGTCAAAGTTCAATGTTCCCCAAAGTTTTTTTTTCTTTTCAAGGCATTTTACCGCAGATGACTGAGACCGAAATTACAAGTACCGCGGTAATCTCTCAGAAAATAGTTCAATGCTATAAAAGAATATATCAAACAAAGTTAGGTTTTTGAGATTGGGGTAAGTGACATACATAAAAATGAAATAAAGAATTCTGGTAGACGATATACTGAAGTCAAAGACTCTAATTCTTTAATGAAATACTCACTATAAAAAATGAGTATCAAATATTATAAAGTACTTTTTTCAACTTAGTTTAGTAATAAATTGATATCTAAAATAGTAAACCGAAACATAAATTTGTCATCCACTTCGAAACTAAGCAACTTTTTAAAAGTGAATTCTCATGAAGTTAATCTACAATAAAAAAAGAATTTTATTAGTGAACTGAAAAATGGAAAATATTTAATTTTATTTATTTTCTATCTTTATAATTTAATACATTTGAAATATATTATTATTAGAAATATTATTTAATCTTATCAATTTTTCTCAAATTCCCAACCATCTGACTTCATTCGCACCGAAATAAAATTTGTTTAAATTATTTGATTAACAGATGACTGAGCTTTAAAATATTAAAATATAAGATTGTTATTGAGAGCACGCAAGCGCAGGAAATTTTTAAAAAATACGTATCAAGAAATGAATGTAAGAAATTGATTGTAGTATTTCCTTTTTACAAATATGAAGAAAAAAAAGTTATCACAAAAATGTATGATAATAAGATATAAATGAGTAATATCACCAATAATATTTTCAAAATAAAATAGACTGTCCTCTCATTTCATGTGTTTTCGATTTTAATTCGGCTACAAATGCTTTGATATTCAAACTCTCTTCATTCAAATGTTGTCTCTTTCATTTCAATACATTAAAATTTGAAAACATTACACATAAAACACTATTAAGAAAGAAATTCAAAAAAAAACATTAGAAAAAGAATTCTTTAAAAATTGCTTGCATGCTTCAGAAATTTATGTACTTGAATCAGTAAAATTATGATCATTTGATTCAATTTTATACAGATAATTTATTCTCGATAGAGCATAATTGATGATATATCCGAGTCAGAATTCTGAATTTGAAATTCTGTTAATCTCAATTTCTAGAATTAATTTTTAAGCCTTTTTAAAACTAGTTACAGAGGCGAATGATATTATCTAAAGTACTCTTAAGTTTTCATTCGTTAAGAGAAGTTATTTTATTATTTTTCAAGAATAAACAAGCTGTTAAAAATAAACCAGTACAATATTTGGCAAAATGTTCCAAAGATGAACCTTTTACAACATTTTTCGAATTATATTTATTTTGAAAAACATTAACGAAAATAGTTTAATGCTTCATTCATTATAACTTTATGAATAACCTGGTTCAATTTTGGTTAACAAATGGGAAATTTTCTTATAATGAACCTAAAATTCGTAAAAGGCGGGACGTATATGAGTTTTAAATTTCAAAAGTTATAAAGTATTTCTTAAAATACCTTAACAAATTTACTTTTATAAATTGCCATTTTAAAAGTTAATTTATGAACTTTTAACTTTTCAAATCTAAACTCATTATACATTTCTGTAATTAGTGGAACGGCCCTATTTAATGAGAAATCGATTTTTTTGGAAGCAAAAGCCTTTCAATCTTCTAAATTTCAAAAGAATGTTACAAAGACGAGACAAATATTTATCATAAACTTCCTCGTGCAACATTAATAATAAATCACAAAAAACAGAGACGGAACTGAAAAACTATATTATCCAAAATGAGGACATCATCAACATGTAAATCAAAACAAATGTTTTGAACTACCAAACTTTTAGACAAGAATTGAAAGAATTAAAACTAAGATAATAGATTAAAAGGAACCAAGGCAATGGAATCAAATATTTTGAGAAGAATTAAAATAAACTTCCTTTGAAAGAATCTTAACCCAGGAACCCAGACAGATTCACTGCATCTAAACTTCATACTCCATCGAATTAGCTAATTTAATTTGATACGCTAATCTCCCAAGTAAAGGGGTATTTCGCACACAGAAAGCGATAATTAACAAAATTACCCCATTACATTTCGACGGCAATTAACATAATTACTCTTCCTTTGGTATGTCAGACTACAAACTTTCTCAAGCATTCTTTTTAAAAGATTTACCATCGAAATTATTTATGCGCCTAGTCTATTAAATAATTCCTATAATGAAGACACTAGTAAATATCATTTCCCAAATACATGAAAAGAAACTCATGTTTCTTTGTGCTAACATCATCAGATAATCTGAATAGTTCTGAATTGCCGAATAGTTCTGTTTGAAGATACGATTGAAAAGTTGTGCCACACTAACAAAAGAAATATACAATTAAATATGCTTTTCATATTTTAAAAATAAATTTCATAGCTATTGATATCGTAACAATTATAGTGATAATAATCAAAGTAAATGCCTTATAACTCCGGATATCTAATACAACAAATATTTTTCCCAAACTGATACACATATAGTTGAGAGTAGTTTATAAACTCTAAGTTTTTATTGATATAAATGCACTTCATGTTTTAAATTATAATTATTTATATCAATTAAATAAAAAATAAATATTTATTATTCTCAGAGTTTCTATGCATATAACTGAATGAAAAATTAAAACACGAAATCACTATTAACCCTTTGTGGTCCGATGTCGAATGTGACTCGACATACAAGACTGTGCATCATTTTGACACTTTATTTAATTATTTTTCAAATTTAATTGTTAAAAACGCCTAAGTCATGGTTAAGAGATGTAGATTAATTTTTCCGAGAAATTCGACTTGAAAGAATTATATATATTTATTTTTCATAGCAATGAACAAATCTTTGTATTAAGTGAATAATTTTGCATCTAATTATTTTTCGGACAGCCAAGGGTTAATATCATTATATTTTATAATATCACATTTCTTTTGAACTTGGTATGTACTTGGGAATCCAACTTTTTAAATTTATGTCAAATCAATTTTTAACACTTCAACAGAACATTAACATCCTAAAAAAGCATGTATTCTTCCTCTTACTTCTCGTCCACTTACAAAGTACGTACTTCGTAATATAGAGCAAGTAATAATGCACTCTCTTTCCTTTTTAACCTATTTATTACACAATTATAATTTTACGAAATTTCATTTATGTAGCATTTTTCTTTAATCAATGATCGTGATCACGCGTATGTGCAATTGCAAAAAGTTAGACAGTAAGATCTTCGGGATAATTTGTCACGATTTGACACCGACATTCATTATTTTTCAAACTAAATGCTGAATTTCATTTTATTAGTTCTTTCGGTTTTTGGATTCAGTACGTTCTTTTCACACAGAAGAGTAAACTGACAGACCACCCGTAAAGAGTTTCGTAAAAAAATAGATAAAATCTACAATTTTTATATAAAATTTCACATATCTAGCTTGTTGAGCTTTTGAATTTTAAATCTCATAGATGGACCCAGATAATTCATAAAATTATCGAAATTGTTTTAATAATTACAATTATTCTTCCTTTTCTATATTTCTAATGTGTGAAAATAAAATTCGTCTTGAAAAAAAAAGTAATTGACTCGTCGTCAATTAGTTAAGGAAAGATACCAGAAAATTATTACACGATAAAAAAATGAAATAAATAGTGAACCAACAATGAATATCATTGTTGGAATTTAAATCTTTTAAAAGTCAAACCCCTAACTAATCTAAAAGAAAAATTTTTTAAAAAAATTTCTAAATAAATAGTGAATTTATTGGTGAATATCAATGTTGGAATTTAAATCTTTAAAAAGTCAAATCCTTAACTAATCTAAAAGAAAAAATATTTTTTTTAAATAAATAGTGAACTTATTGGTGAATATCATTGTTGGAATTTAAATCCTTAAAAAGTCAAACCCTTAACTAATCTAAAAGAAAAAAAATTAAAAAAAATTCTAAATAAATAGTGAACTTATTGGTGAATATCATTGTTGGAATTTAAATCTTTAAAAAGTCAAACCCTTAACTAATCTAAAAGAAAAATTTTATTTGAACATCAGAATTTTAACTATTTTTAGCATTTTTATATGGGATGAAATAATAAATGCTCGAAGCATAATATATCACCTGAAATGGGAGGATAAATAAATTTATAGGTCAAGAGGTTACGGAAAAATTGGAGAAGACATGGTACGGTCAAAATACAGAAAGCAGAAAAGATCTCATTGCTGAATATCAAATGCTTTTGTGGAGAAATCTCATACCTAGAAAGTTTCATTTGTCATTTATCCATTTCGGAGAAAAATATTCCAGAAGCACAACACAGATACAAAACCTGCGTGGATTTACATATAAAAAGAATGTTTTGGAAAACATGGTTTTTCTTTGGCGAATAACGCTCTTAAGTAACACAAAATATTGAGGGGGGAAAATGCATACATTTCTTCAAATAGGAAGACATCTTATCAAATAAAGGGTCTCCTCCATTTCTATGCAGATTTTCCACTAGGAGTAGCTTTAAAATCTATCAAAAAAACTACAAAACAAATCTATCTGCTTGACAAAAAAAATTGCAAAATATTTTTACAATTTAACTTATTCTTTATAAACGTAACACGTCTCTGGAATTTAATTATATTTTCTGTTTCAGCGTTAAAGGAGTAGATTTTTGCAATAAAATATACTGAATTCTATTTGATAGAAAAGATTTTGTTGTAAACAAACGATTTTCTAGAGAAAGAGCAAAAGTTTTGTAGATAAATTTCTGAAAAGGCGAACCAAAAATTTGCATCCGAAATTTGAAAGTAAATATCTTTCGTTGCGACCCATTTAATTGAACGATACATTTTGGAGAAGGTGGTTTATCCGCGAAATCAAATTAACTAACTGAAAAATAGTAACAGACGGAAGCAAATATATTTATTACTCTTTTCACGCCTTCGTAAGGTTGATACAAATTCCCTATTAAAGCAAAGAAACACTTTTCCACAAAGGACATCTTTTTTTAAAATTGATTGCATTCTTTAATATAATTTCTTTTATCATTTATAATTTTTTCTTTGTGAAACAGAGGATTACTTTCAATATTTATTTAATTCTACCGTCTGAAAATAACTAAAAAATCTTTTGCATAGAAGAAAATTCTTATTTAAATGTAACTCTGTGATAATAAATTGGTAGTAGTAATGTCGTAAGCAAAATTAAATGAAGTGATTGAAGGTCATTTTTTAATATCAATGAGTGGCAAAAAGTTTAAAAGCTACACATTTTTATGAAACAAATTCTAGTAAAAAATTAAAACAAACTTAATTCAATTAATTCTATAGTATTACATAATAAAGCAGTCTACAGAAACTAAAATTTTAAATTAAATGTATTGTTTACCATTTTTTAATGACAACCATACGATAACTTTGAAATTGTAGAGCATTTTTAGAATAGTAGTTTTTTTTCACTCCTAGAATGTGAACCGAAAATAGGTATTTTTAGACCTCGTTTTTTCCCCCAACAAAGCGTAATATTTAAAAAAATACAAATATATGTCTGAGAGTTTTTTATATATTTTCCCACTCCATCGCACATAATTTAGTAGAATAACAGCAACTTTGCTCAAATTTTAAAAGGAAATAAAATAATTTTTTCAATTTTAATAATTTTTTTTGTGTGAAAATTCTTTTAACTTTCTGATTTTTAACTTTTTATCTCGGAATATTAACCCTTTATTTAACCATGAAAACCGATGTTTCAATTTACGTTCCATTCTGATTCTTATGTGTGACATTTTGCATGTTTTGAATGGCATACTCGACAAATTAACGCAATATAAATGTTTATATGTGTTTATAGCATGTCTAAGTACAACTTCACAGAGCTATGTGGAGCAAAATAGGGAAAATAATGAAGTTTTAATTTATAAGAAAGTTCCGAAATATCAAGAAATTATAGAAAAAGAAGTCTTAACTCATGAAAATGTCGATATTTCGAGAAATTATCATTTTAATAAACTAAATGATTACTATAAATAAATAATAATATAAAAATAGGTCAAAATATCGTCTAATGAGTCCAGTTATTAATGTAAAGAGATTTTTGCTAAAAATTAAACATTAAAGCTATTTAAAATAATTTATAAATCAAAACTTTTCCCTCTTTTCTTACGCACAGTGATTTCACCTTAATTCAAAAGAAATCCTGTATGATCTACGAGTCAAACGTTCGGATTTTTAAAAATTCAAAGCATCGTTTTCCAACATCAAATTACCGAAATTCTGTTCTAACCGGCATTGCTTTTGAATCAATTACAAAAATATAGCCTGTAGCTTTTACCGCTGTTAAATGAATATTTGTTTCGCGGTTCGTAGAACGACAAGTTCGTGTGATACCCGAACAGTCATACTGTTACTGCTTCAAGAGACTCCAAATCAATTAAACCGCTGTGATAATGATAATGTTGTCAATCTTGACTACATGTTCGTTCTATTTTCATGTTTTAACTAACCGGAATGGAATTCTTAATTTCTATACAGCTATTTTATTATGGAAATAAAAGAGTTTTTGTGTCAATGGACTAGCTTAAAGAGTACTAATTATATTAATTTTTATAATATTTTTAAGTATTAAATTATCAATACCTACAGGAACTCGAACCCTTATTATTTTACAGATCCCAGTTGTGGACCTAAGTTAGCCATCTGAAAGTGGTTAACCATTTAGAAAATTAAAACCTTACCTAGGATTTTAAATCACCAGGCGCAAATTGGCCACAGAAAAAGTGTACATTTTTCAAGTTTTTTTTTAAAGAAAGTATTTAATTATTACAGTTAGTAGAAATATCTGGTTGGGAATACAGAAAGCCAAAAGAAATGTCAGTTTGATGTCATGTGATGTGCATTTGTTATTTCTGAGAAAATACTTTTAGCTCGTTTGAAAAGGCTTTTAAGTCACCACCTACGGCTCAGAATATCTCAAAATGGAATGATGAATATGAATGAAATTCTGACCATAAATTAATCAAACGAGAATTAAAGTTGCATTCAAAACTTTTTATTTCATACAAACTCATATATATACATGCAACTTTGTTCAGTGACATTTCAGCCCAAAACGGCGAAATCTGACATTTCAAAAATAATCTTATTTTATTTTTAAAGATGAAAGTCTAAATACTTACGATTTATAACAAGTCCATGTCTTTAAAATGACATTTCCTCTCCACATACTGGTTACTTAAGACTGCAAGCAGTTAGCGGATATTCATTTAAATTTCAATAAAGCTTAGCGAATTTATAAAAATATTATTTTTCCTCTTACCTTGCTTGGCATCTCTTAAATTACTTCAGGAAAAATTAACCATACAGCACAAAACAATAAACGTCTGTAAAGATTACTATTAGATGTATAAATATGACTCTGTCCTTTTTTAGGTTAAAAAATATATTTATTTGTTATAAAAATTAATGATTGATTTATATTCGAAGTATATTTCTTCAGAAACTGCAAAATTAGTCCACCTTTCGGGCAACAAATGAATTCCGCGTAGAAAAAAATCTGGTTATTTAGATTCACCACAGCCACAGCTAATTTTTGATATCTGCATAGCAACCGAATCTCTCTCTAGTAAAAGACTTTCTGCATGGAGATAAACAAAGAATGGTCTGAAGGAAAAACATCTGATGACTATGGCTGATGAGCCAATACATCCCAGAGAATAATTCAAAAGTTCCTCTGACTGATTTGGCAACAAGTGAGCTAACATTATCGAGATGGAATACAACTTTGCCATGTCTTTCGACATAATTTAGACATTTCTCTTTCAATGCTTCTTTGAAATTGATCAATGTTGCTTTTTCCGTTCACCATTGATGATT
This sequence comes from Argiope argentata, assembly GCA_026289955.1. Taxonomy (NCBI): domain Eukaryota; kingdom Metazoa; phylum Arthropoda; class Arachnida; order Araneae; family Araneidae; genus Argiope; species Argiope argentata. The sequence continues at coordinate 3,327,721 of JAOUZG010016694.1, read as the reverse complement.
TCATCAAGTATCGCTTCTAAATATGCATCTATAGGACGTTTTTTTTTTAAGTTTTACCACGTGATTTGCCATGTACTTTAAAATATTCACATTTGTAGTGTACCGAAATAACTCTTTATAAGTTATATTCGATGAGATATGATCACCATAAATATCCATCAGCTTCAACTGAGTTATCTTTGCAATGGAATAACACAACATAATTCCCAGAAAATGCTGTTTGTTTCACTTAAACTTCGACGTGTTTTCTACGTTACAAAGGTTTTTATATATAAACCAAACGAAAGGCTGTGCTCAAACCTTTCAAATACAACTTCTGTTTAATTTTCAGGCAATTAGCACTACAAGCGGCATCTATTAAAAATGGATGGAGTCATATATATATACATTCACTTAGATGTAAGATTATGAAAATAGCCACTCCCCTCCCCATTATTTTAATACGACAGTGTTTATAAAAATACATACTATCTGATAATAAAAATGTGCGCGTTACGACATGTATGAGGCAAAAATCTTTCAAACGGTCTACATAGCATATCTTTGCAGCTGAATCTACAAAATGTAGCATGTAATTATTTCTTGGATAGTAGGAACTAACAAGGAAAGATGCTTATAATTTTATTATATTTTTAAATAAAAATTAATTAAATGTCAAAAATTTATCTTCAATAACTTCAGAGATAATCGAGAACGGTAGATATTTTTTCGTACCACTTTGAAATTCAAAAAACGATTTCAGTTATATCTGTATAAGTGTGTAAGTTTTTCTCTAGTTTCAATGGATTTTTCAAACTACTTTTAATAGTCAGAATTATAGCACTTAGAAATACATATGAAAGAAGTTTTTATTAACAGTTGTTTTTCATTTTGCTTAACATTTTGATATTGGATACAGTTTTAGGTATAAATTTGTTAAATTTTATACAAAAAATATTTTCAACGGTTTTAGTATGACGGACAAAAAAAACCTTTTGAAGTTCTATTTCTTTTGTACTATTTTCTTTGTTTCTTTCGTATTGTATTATTTCGGAAAAAGTAAAAGGCTTTTTTTCTAAATGATTTTTTAATCACCTTGACGCATTTTCAAAATGAAGAAAAGAGTTTTTCAAATGATCTGGTACCGAAAATCAGAGTTTATAATTTTCATTAGGTGGATTTTTTTCTCTTTTCAAATACAAAACACCATTCCTTTTCCTCGGTAGAGTAGAAAACATTAACTACTTCAAAATTTCTTTAAAGATGAAATTCATTTAAAGCTGAAGTCAAAAAGAAAAAAAAATATTAAAGATGAAGGCAGGTAAAATTTCTAGGATGAAAAAAGATTAAAAATGAAGGCAGGTAAAATTTCTAGGATGAGAAAATATTAAAGTTGAAGGAAAATTTCTAGGACATGGCTGAATTCTTTCTTATAAAATAATACTATGGAGCAAGATATTGCTTCATTTCATATAATGGTATTATTTCACTACACAGTTAATATTACTCCTTTTCTTTATAAAAAATTTTAACACGCAATCTTTTCATAAAATAGTTATAAAGTTATGGAAAGATTAATTTATTGAAAATTCCTAACTTGATAATAAAGTATTAAAGTGTCACTTATGTAAGATGGATGCCTTCGAAAATTAATTCTTCACATGAGGCAACTAAAAGGAATTATATTCTTTACAACGATTCGTTTCATTTGCTTATTGTAACTATCTACTCGTTTTACTCGGATGAAAAATAAAGCTACGAGGATGCTGCAAATTAAAAAAGATTTTACAAGATCTGCATCCCAAAAATGCTCGGCGCTACTAACACCTTCCAGCAAGTTTTCTCAAATTTACCAATACGATTAACCCCATCCCCGCCGCAAACCCTCGCTTCCAAAAATACAAATAAAAAGGCATATTTATTTTCTAACGCCTAGACTTATTTTCCACTAGAGTTTAATAAAAGAAAATAATTCAGTACGCCAGCAACTTTCAGGTTCTCTCGCTCCCAAGTGACAAAAAAGAGAAGAAAAAAAAAACAGAAAGAAAAAAAGATAAGAAGGAAGAAACGATAAGAAGAAAAAAAAGAGGGGAATTAGAGGAGCAAAAAGAAAAAGCAAGATGAGAAGAGATAACTGGAAAAACGAGGCATTAACTGACATGAGGTTATTTTTTTTATGTCGATTCATTCCTTGGGCTTTCTATCAGCGCAGTATAATTTCTTTTTCAATAGACGTTAAGGATGTCTTTACAAATTCCGACTATAATTTCACTGCCATTCACTTCGCTTTGATCCTTTCAATAACTTGTTTCTTAATACAGTACAGTAATCGTATACTAACAAACCTACTAATTGATTTGAATTCAGAAATCAAGTACTTTCATTCCCTTCAAGCGCACTCTTTATGTCTTAACTATAAGAGATCTAAATTGAGGATCATTATTATAATGATTCTTAACATTATTTATGGGAAAATGTTTGCAAAAACATGGATATAAAAAGTGGTTTTATGAATCCCGTTAACGAATGCAAAATACCGTCCCTTTTAACCATCTATTTTAATATGTTTCCATTCAGATATGTAAATACCGTTAATTGTAATCATGGTCCATTAGCTGATTTCTATGCCGTTAATGATAAATGTATAGTTAGAGCTCAAAATATGCTTTGAATGATGCGGAGAATTATACTTTTAGGTAGTTTAGCTAATAAATGAGCTTCTGAAAAAATTATAAACTATAAATTTTTATATAGTCTTCAGGTTCTATTAGTCTTATTCAGTAATATCCTGAAACACTAACATTTTAAATAAAAAGAATCCATTTTTTGCAACTAAATTTGGCTGAATTATGAAGTTTTGAATATTGTTATGCTAGATAATTAATTTAATTGTCGTCACGAGGAAGTTTTACATCTTCAAAACAGTTAATTAATTGTCCTAACATTTCTGATATCTGAAGAGCAAATGCTTACAATAATCATGTAATAATTCAGGGCACAGCAATATTTGAGAAACTGCTTCAGTTAATCAAATTTGAATAATTTCGAATTTTGGGAAAATTTTACTATATTTATCATTAAGTTTTACCTGACATAATTATATGTTATATGATTATTGCATGGTAAATAAAACAAAGTTATCCATTTGTGAATATTTAATAAATCAAATTAATTATTTTCTAAACATTTAATTTCAAACTTTGTAAAGTACTTTACTTATTTGTTGCAATGGCATTTACCTTCACCGATATTATAAGGCAGGATCTAATATTTGTAACTTTTGCTGCCAATTAAAGAGAAATATCCCAAGGAAATCACATCCTTAAATAAATTGTCGCCCTGCTATATTTCACTTATCTAGAAAAATCCCTTTTTTTGCCTTATATTAACTCTAAATGCTTTCTCACGATCTAATTTTCATATTTAGCATTGGTATAAAGATGATACTACAGACGTTTTCTTGCCATGCTTTAAATAAAGAACTCTTCAAATAAACATTTTGTCTAACAATAGAGCTGCGGATTAAAGCAAAAACTGCATCAATATATTTTATCTATATATTTTCATTCAAGTAAAATTAGAATCGAAGATACTGAGAAAAAAAAGTTTTATTTATTAAAGGAAAAATTATGAGTAAATATATTTTACGTGAAATATAAAGAAATATAAACAATCTTGCCATTATAAAAAATGCCGTTAGTTATGAATTAATCGCATGTTATTTGTATTCAAATTCTTGAAAATACGGCATTCTTACAATTTTATTCAGAGTACTAACTTCAACTTTGATATTTCCTTTTCCATTGTTTGATGAATCAAGTACGTTTAATGAATGAAGAAATTGATTTTCACTGCAAACTAAATACGATTCACAAAGAAGGATGACATTTTAATTAGAATTAACTCAAAATGATGAAATATAGCTTTAAATAGATTGGTTGAAAAAAATATGAGCTTCGCGTGAATGCAATGAATTTCATCTACTAATATTTTCCTTTCATTAATTAATTACGAATATATTTCGTTTGAATTAAAATTAAACAATGTAGTATCTTTTAAAATTAGTTTTTATTGCTGAATTCAAGTTTTTATTTGATTTACTATTAATTCTAGTAAGTCATTTTATAGTTTTACTATATGGGGTTATTGTATCGGTATTTCATTGTCATAATTTTCAAGTTATAAATGTGTTATATTTTTGTCGTAGTAAATAGAAGTAGACTGAGGTTATAGTAAATAGTAAAAAATAAATATTTATTGAAGAAATGATATAAAGCTTGATGAATTCCTTTTTTATTTTACTTTTTGAACACAAAAATGTTTTATATATCAGATTTGTAAAGTTTTGGGTTTGTTTACAAGATAATTTATATGTTTTTTTCAAAGGCGTTTTTAATTTTTTTTAAAAAAAGAACTACTTTTGCAATTTTTAATTTTTTTAAATTTTTATTATTGGTTTTCTTTTTCTTTTGAAAAAGAAACTAATACTTTGAAGGTCAACTAAAACTTTTAAACCAAAGTACATAAGTATGAATATTCATTAAAAAAACTAATTACAAAGTAGCAAGGAGTATTGAGAGCAAAGAATTAAAGAAAAAGTGTGATTAATAATATATCTTGTACAAGAATCAGGGGAAAGCAAATTTAATTATTTTTTGAGCCTATAACATTTTAATTTTTATGCATTCTCTTTAATCGGCTTAAGTAAGGCGTGACGTGGCTTCGTTCAAATCCTCTAGCATGTTCAAATTTTTTAAAAAAGGTATTAATTATATTCAAGAAAAAATTAACTTAAACACTTTCTTGATTTTTAACCATCCAACAAATTACATAGAAAACATGAAACATTCATTAATTAAAATAACACTCCTTTGGATAATCTTTTATTTTTAGCATGCAGACGCCAAAACAGCTTAAAAAATATAAAATGGATTTAAAGTCCTTTCTTGATATGTGTGAAAAATCACAGTGTCAGAAAAAAGCAAAATCGAAGGATTACAAGAAAAAAAATTATACAATAGAAGATCTGATTTTGGCTCTCCATCATAAGAAAAAAAATCTGTTGCTGACAAATTGGCGCATGTGACTTTAAAAAAAATGTAACAAATCAGGCAATTCTATTGTGTTAAGTTAGGAAAGTAACTGCTTTGACTCTATACCAATAATTCAACACAATTGTATTAATTAAAATTCAATTATTTCATTGCGATTGACTATTCATTTCATACTTTTTTCACGAGTATTGAATGTATTAGTTTATTTGAAGTCAAAGTCAGTCGCCATCTCGCTAGTTGTTTGGTTGGTTAGGGTTTTATGGTACAAGAACCATAACTGCCGATATTGTGGCACAGAGGTAGCGCGTCTTTCTCGTGTTCTAGGAGTCCCGGTTCGGGCATGGTTGTTCTGTGTGATATCTGTGAGATGTTAACTGTGCCCCCTCTCTGTAAAAAGGGGCTGTGCAAGCAAATGTGATGAGTGTGTAGCTACGTCGTACTCTTGACCCTCATTGGCTTTACTTCAAAAACAAGAGACTCTCCTTTCGGCTTAAATCTGCTGCTGTATCAGCAGGGGGCTTGTCTATGGTAAGTGTCATAAGTAACAACAACAACATATCTAGCCATTCTGCGCCAGCCACTCTCAAGAATCCCAATATAGCACAACATTGTCTAGTTAAGCATGATTAGTCACCAATGTAGCCGGCAGTATAATCCTAGCACTGAGATCAGAGGTTCACTAGTTTGAGACTCGTTTCAGCTAAAGGATGTACATGTGCACGACAGACATATAAGAGTTTTATATATAAGGAAATTTATGGATTTATATATTTGCAATAAATAATATATAAGCAAATATATAATTTGAAAAAGCTTAATGAAGAGTTAGTCTGTAAGTACTAAACTTGGGTGCTACAAGGCTCCAGATCTGAAATCTGATTCTAATTAAGATTTGTCATGTATGGGTGCTTGGTATAGTTTGGGACAAATGCTCATATGTTGAAGTGGTGCGGAAATTAGAAGGAGAGGTGCCAGCTCAGGTGTTGTCCTCTTCATCTGAACGAGGTTCAAGCTTATGAGATGCTTCCCAAAATAACGCTCATGTTATTTCCAAATAAGATAATATAAAAAAAGTTAATATCTTTTATTTAAAGTGGTGTAGAAATTTAGAGACGGTGTGGCAATTCAGATGTTTTGCGATCTGACACAAGTTAAGGTTGCTGAAGATCCACTGTGTATTTGTACCTGGTGGAATACAAATTTAAAGTCGTGTTCCCTTTGGTGTAAAGTCTGACGGAAGAGATGTCAGTTCAGTTGTTAACCCTATCATTTGAAATTACAACTACAAAAACAGCTTCGTTTTGTTTTCAAACGGAGTGTTTAAATAATTAAATTATAACTATAAGGTATTGTATATATGCCGCTTAATAACTAACTTATTGGTTTTTATAATTGGTGTGCAAACGGAAATAATTTTTTAAGCTGTGAAACCATTTAACTCATGAAACAGACGTATGTATATAAAGTCGCCTAATAATCACAGTTACAAAATATAAGTCTGCTAAATCCATTTTTGCTGGTTGTTCAAGTATGACAGCTAAATGCGCTGATACCTAAGTGCCTGCAACCAACGCAATTGTTATGATAAGAACTAATCTTCCAAACTTGTCACCGAATGTGAACTAAAGAAGTTTTATTTTTGCTAGTATCTCTTAAAAAAGATGTATGGAGCGTTTACTTCCCATAGAACGTATTCGTAATCCCTTCTAATACATCTGCTGTCCATTAGCAGCTTAAGCTTCAATTCGCAGGTTGCTCGAACAAAAGCTTCAAAACTAAAACTGTCCCCTCTTTGCAGGCACCTCTTCCACGAATCAGCTGGCAAAGTCCCATCCGAAAGACGCACCCTCGAATCTTAGCATTATTGAACAGTGAGTCCCGGGTAAAACGTGGGTTGAGAAAAGATGTCCCGGAGATAGCAACGCCTCTATTCTCTTCAGGGGCCAATAAATAATGGGACACTCAGCTGAAATGCGCATTAAAATAAGAAATCGAAGCACCAGTAACCTACTGATGAGCAATGCAAAATGCAGCTGCAAGGTAAAATATTGCAAATGAATTTTTATTTTGCAAATCATGAACTTGAATCTGCTTTAAAAACACCTCAGCTCTCGCGTAAACAGAAATTCTTTTGAGGCTTTTGTAAAAGAAAAAAAGATGAAAAATACTGCACAGTATTTCACGTAAACATAAGAATTTGCATTTTGCAAAAACATATATAAACGCTTGATCTGACAGCTAGAAAATAATAATAGATAGGAATTCAGTTTGCTTAACATAAATATTTATATCAAGCAAATACAGTTAATAAAGCATGCATAAGAATTAACGCAAATGCTTAAATAAATGTCAGATGAAATGTAGAATTTTCTATACTGTATTATCACCTTGTATTATGTGCCACCATTTGATGAGTATATTAAAAGAATTTACATTTATAAATTTATAATTATAAACAATGTGCAATCAGTTTAAAAGATTTCTCCTTTCGCATTTCTTTTGTTTTCTCGATCGCACCCAAAATCAGTAAACACTATACCATACTTTATAAATAATTAATAAAATGCAAATATGACAAAAGCATAGCGCATTGTCACAATCAAAAATATTTGTTTACCAGAAAATGGCGTTGAGAATATTCATAAAACAGCAAAGCCATGTCTATAAATGTAAATATGCTGTACATTCTAGTAATTAAACAAAGACTATAAAGTAATTAACAGATTTATTCAATATATTTTAAATATCAAAAACAACTATCAATGCACAAGACAAAATGCGCTCTATTTATCGAATTCTGCAAAAGATACGAAGAATAAATAACTTTTTTTTAAATTAATGAAATATGTTTTGCCATGCAGAAACAGTATTAATAATTAAAATAATTTATAAATATAACAGAGAAAACAAATTATCTCAACAAGCTCAATTTAAAAAACGCACTTTATATACAAGACTCAATTATGGCAATTGTAATGTCCGCTCCAGCATTCGTTTGCCAACTGCAAACTGTTAAGTTTATCCACAGCAACTGGAAATATAGTGTCTCAAATTCTGACCATCGATTTTTGAAAATACTCAATTCAAAATATGTTGCTCCAAACCTTATGCATGCTGTCTGACGACGTTCCTTCCTCTAATAAGCTTTTTTTTTACATAATGTTTGTTATTCTAAAGATATTCATGCGTCGACGAAACTCTATTTTTAAGTGTTTCTTTTCATGATCAAGTTTCGAAATAAAACATCTTTACGCGTCCCCCTACAGCAAGAAATTAAACAATTAACCACCTTGCATACAACTTCTTGTCTGGCTCATGCATCGAATGACAGAATTTTTGTAATTTAAATCTATAATTAAGTTGAAGTGCCAATTAATGTAACAGGTTAAAAAAATCACTTGGAAACGCTTAAGTGCCTCAGGTGTCTTTTATGTTCTTATATGGATTGAAGTAATTATCTCAAATAGGATGTATCGTCTAATTTGGAGGTTAAATAAATTCATAGATCAAAGGGTTACTGTAAGATAAAGTAATGTAAGATAAAAGTTAATTTAGTAAAACGGTTTTTAATTTTCCTTATTTATTTATTTGTGGGTTTACTAAATTGAAGCACGGATAGCCTAAAGCTATTAAAAGCAATAATTGAACAGAAAAATGAACGAGTGTTTGCCCTCTCTTCCTTTCAATAAAAAGTCAGTTAAAAACTCTGTCAGTTCTCTGTTTCGAAAAAAAAAAGGAGACCGTTTTAACAAAGGCTAACTAACATTATTTTATTGGCCATGAAATATTAATCATATATTTTACTTCTTTTTATTTTAAAAAACAGGAAAATCAGTGGGAGTTTTGTGTTCGGCTTAGTATTATAAAGAAGAGAGTCTAGTATATGTTCTGGAATGGAGTTCAAATTTAACAGAACAAATAAATGGGTCTGGTTTGTTTTCCTTCTTCCAGCAAAATGTCAATTACAAATTTTCTCCGTTTCCAAAAGAAACATAATCAAAATTAGGATAGTTCCGGATAATTTCGGAAGCTGGCCATTTTAATTAAAATGATTCTAAAACAAAAAATACGTCATCAAATTACTCAGTGCATTAGTAGTAAGCTGTGATTGGAATTATACAGTTGGTGAAAACATTTTTTAAGCATGTCTTTAAATATAGATGCTGCCTATTGATCTTTCAGATTCAATATGCCATTTTTTAAAGAATTTCTCTAAATCTCTCAAGAAATATAGTGCATGGTATTACCGATAGGCGCTCTCTTCCTCCCTGGAGAAGCAAAGAACACAAACAACCCTAATGAAGATGGTTACGCTTTTCTTTTCTTATTCTCTGGCGGCCAATCACAGACACTTCACGGCTTCCAATCCTATTTCGAGATCATTGCTCTTCCTCGACCCATAAAAGAGATTCTTCCAGGTTTCCACGGAAATAAACAAAAGAAAGGGAGGATTTGGTCTCGCCAGAGTTGGGGGAGATAATATTGAAACAAATACTTTCGCAACTGAATGAGGCATCTCCCAAGAGAACTGTCAGGGTGCGTATTTATTTCACAAGTCTGTACCGGAAAATCCTACCCATGGTTATTGATGGATTGGTTTGAAATAGCACTAAGAGGTCTATATACACAGGAACCCAAAAAATAAAACAAGATTCTCCCCCTAAATATTCCATCTAGACATATACTTCTCATTAAAAAGTTTCATTAAATATGACGAGTCATTTACGAAGGTGCTTGAGTAGGAAATTCATTAAAAAATTAAATTTTTATACAGCTTCCATAGTGCAAAAGTGCCAGTTGGTAAAAGGAATTTCTGGCATTCATCTATCTGCATGCAAAGTTTTACATTTCTATCTAAAAACTTTACAGAAGCGCGCTCATTTTTAAGTTTAGAGGGATTAGTCACGAATTCAGATTAAAGCATTTATTTAGGAATTACAAATTATTAAAGACAGTTTCCTACAGTTGAGTATCTTCTTTAATGAAACTTTGCGATTAGAAGTATATATGTAATTGCAACAGTTGGAATATAAATGCTCGCATTTCCTATTTTTTGGAGAAACTATAAATTGGCAGCATTAACTGAGACACGATTAGATGACATAAAGTATGCCTCAACAAACTACGCAAATCGAATATGCAGCTACTATATCTGTCATTAATGTCTGTTTGACATTGATAATTGTTATTGCAGTCATTGAATGACTGATCAGATTGGTTTAAAACTGTATTAAAAAGCAATGCATAATGACAGAATTAGGAAGAAATGGTATGGTTTATACACAAGTTACACAAATTCAATATAAAGTAGCATCTCAAATCGCACCAACGAGATTTAAATGCTAAAGCTACTCCTTACTAAAATCAGTCATTTTTAACGCTTTAATTAGGCTTTTACATTGCTTTTTACATCGGCAGCCTCGTTACAATTACTTTACTTAATAACTTAATATGATGATATCGGAAATAATTAGCAAGAAAACCAAATTTATTATTTGTAACATAATCACACAGATATACGGGGAAAAAATTTAGTGACACTTCATAAATAATTTCAAGTTATGCTTGTAGCTACACAGCTGCGTGTATTATGCAATTAATGTGATAAGTATTTTTTTATTGAGCCGTTAATGCTCAAGCAAATTTTATATAAATTTATCAATTTTTTCACCTCAGAATTTTTTTTCTGGATAGAAAGGTGAATACTTCTTAAACCATGACAAGAAATAATAAATAAATTAAATATTGCTGCAAAATGTATACTACAGAAAATTATTTGTAATTCTTAAAATTACCAACTAGATTCAATTTCTAAATTATCAATAATTATTTCCTTTCATTTAAAATTTTCAACCCTATCGGTTAAATATAACGAGTTAGCACCGATTATTTCACCATTCATTGTATGCATTCGTCTGTAAGTTTTGCTATTTTATATGAAATTAGCGTACCATCTAAATACTTTAGAAATAAAATTTTGGAAAATTTCGAAAATCTTTTTTAGTTTTGGATATTTACCATTTTTTAAAATGCAAAACAAAGGAAAGGTCGCAGGATCAATCTTTTATAATAATTTAAACAAAAATCGCATTCTTTCTAAAAATGACTGTTCTATTTCTGTGTTAGGATATATATATATATATTACTTTGTTTTTGTGGTTAACTTCAAGAAGAATCGAGTCAAACACCAGATACTTTCTAAAAGTGGCAAGCCATTGTTTTTGCATTATTTCGGATGTACCAAGAATGATAAAAGCCCGCGAAAATAGAAACGTTTTAGATCAATTTAACACGCAAAAACACGAAGACTACAAGGTAATGCTTCGAATGCATCGCCCAGCAGCTAACCACAAAGCGATAACAACCCGCCCAAGGAGTCAAGAAAGTTAAACAAAAAAACAAAAAAAGAAGAAGAAAAAGAAGAAGAAAGTGAATTGCCTCAGCGCACAGGCAAAAAGAACAGCATTTCCGTTGCTGGCAAATAATCGTCAGTCATGCAAAGAAATTTCGTGGGAATTCCATCGCGTTTCGCCTTGCCACCGCCTCGTCTGACAGACCAACGTATTCAAAACCACCCATTATCAGTGGAATATCGCGTTTTACTTGGGCTCGCTCATTAGCAAGGGCTTTCTTTATTGTGTAATTATGTGCTTGTAAATTAGCGATGGATAAGAAGTATGTATCAATTTCTATTCCCCATCTCCTCGCGGCGGTTGCAGTTAACGACTGCCCGGATGCACGGAATTGTTAAATTACATTTAAATCAATTGTGCAGAAGTACATAAATGATTTTTTAATTATAAATCATCCCAATCAAATGCTAATTAAATCATCCCAATCAAATACTAATTAATGAAATAATTCAAAAATTATATCATGATGTAAGAATCATATTCTCTTCAAGCAGAACTCTTTCCAGTAGTTATTGATAAAAGATATAATTTTCAATATCAGTGGTTTATCCGTCAGATAAAATGAATTTTTTTTATATATTGTGAGCAAAGTATCTTTAAAAAAATCATCAAAGATTTAACGGACATATACTGTATAAAAATCTTCAGAATAGAAATAATTTTTAAATGTTTATTTATTCTATGAAAGTAAACGACTTAATGAAATGTTTTAAATTAAGATTAAGTTTATAAGAGCATTTATTTGAACATAAATTTATATCATTTTTATAAAACCTTTCTTTTCCACCTTATAAAAATGTTCCATAATTAAAATATACTACAGAAATAAAAATAAATATTTAAAAAAACAGAAATAACATATATTTTCAGGAGCGACTTCTTATAGTGGATTCAATAGGATTTAGGAAATGGATGTAATAGGAAAAACATTTCTAGTGTTATCAAAGAAATTTTTCCTATTTTTATCTCAAAATTTGAATTAAAATTATCAGAAAAATATCAAAAATCATCTTGTAGCACAGCTTTATTTGGAAACATTTGGTTATAAATTATTTGAAATTTAGTTCACAAGTGAGATTCTTTTACTTAACCTAACAATTTCTATTACTAATCTAAGTTACTTGCCTTTCATCCAAAATTCCAAACTCCAAAAAAAATTAATTACATTACTCTTATAACGTTTTGTTCTTACATTTAACTTATTTAACATTCTTATTAATAAAAATTAGTTTATTAAATATCTTTATGACATTTACTAAACATCATAATTTTAAAAAATCTAGAAATAGAAAAGTTTTATTTTTTACTAAATTAGAAAATAAAATGTTAAATTAATTCTTTAAATTATATTTTCGAATTTTTAGTTTTTGACTTCAATTTAAAAAGATAACGTTATCTCGGTTAAAAGAAGAATTAGTTCTAGAATTTAGGAAATAAATTATTTATCGGTATTAAAGAATGCAAAAGATTCGAGAGAAACCTGGGACTTTCCAGTCTGGGACAAAGCAATCGAAGGCCGCGTCTGTCTAGACCAATCTGTGACTTCCAATCTTATTTGATAAGTTCAAAATACTTAGCTGTGGGACAAATAAAGCTTGTTAGGAAAAAAAATCTCTGATCGTAACAAGCTAAGACCTTTAATGCCATGAAAAGTATTTCCTTTACAGAGATTTTAAACGCGATGTAAATAATAACACAACTTTAAAAGCAAAATCCGGACACATCGGATGTTATGACATGATAAAAAAATTTCTTTTCTGAAAGGTCAATGGAACCATCTGTTTGTCCTTGTTGAGGCCTTCAATTAACAAAGTGATATCATCGTTATCGAGTTACTAAAATGTGGATATCAAATTCATTGGTTATTAATGTTAGTAATCACTCAGACCGAAGCTATTTTTTGTTATAAAAAAGACTGCTGGAATTATCTCATTCATCCTGATCTTCAGCTGATTTTTAAAAAAATCTTCAGAGTGTCCATTTGACACGCGGAAGTGTGATCACAAATTGTATCTACGAATCTCACATCTTATTTTATGAATATTTCTGTCATCTAATTTAATTTTTTACGTTCTTTAATACATTGTCAGCCGTTTCGGCAAAAGAAAAGGAAAAAAAAGAGGGGGGAAACGAGGTCAGACAGCTGTTATTCAGAGGTATTGTAAAAGTACATTTTATCCTCATCAACGCTTCTTGCCCAATTGGTTAAAACTAATATTTATATTCATTGATGGCACCGATTGCGACGATGTCTACCAAAATAAAACGCCTGGAATAATTTAATATGATTTGATTCGCATTTGTTGTATATAATTTTTTCATGGAATATATATTTGATAATATTCATTGATAAAACTAAATTTCACTGTCTACAAAGAATACGCTGAACATAGCAGCACAGCCTCAGAATTTATTACATGGAAATGTAATTAAAATATAACTGTAAAAAGAGAAGAACTTTACGAATTATACTTTATTTCGTAAAATTACAGATAATCGTTTTCTTAAAAATATTGTAGAAAGCATTATCAAAGTACTGAAAAAATGGTGTTGTCCGCACTTCATCAAAGAAAGTCTCTTTAATTGTTTTAACAAAGGAATTTATTTTACTTCAGGGCTGAAAAAAGAAGATATCCTCTTTTTTTAGTTAAAAGATTAAGAAGCAAAAAAAAAAGAATTTTAATTATGTTTTCCTTTTAATTAAGTTTTTCCCCTTTTAATTTTAAAAAGGTTTTTAATGTTTTATCATCGTTTTAATATTAAACGGGTTTATTTAATGTTAATTAAAAAGTTTTTAATATTAATTATCCTATAACACGACTCATAATTTAACAAAGACATTAAAAAAATCAAAATATAAAAATAATGATCGCCGCTAACATAGCGTTTAGAAATATATTAGGTATTCAAAATCCTCTTAATATAAATTCATAAGATAAATTAGAGTTTTCAGCTGTTTTGTAAATATTTTGTTCACATAAAAGCTTTTAAAAATAAGATTGATACCATTATTATTTTCTTTCTTTAAGGAAATATACTTTAAATATTTGTATAACAATAAAGAAGACATTTCAATGTGCAGACTTGTTCTGTAACTTTATAGTAGTTGTCATTTAAGACAACTACAGAATTGAATTCTTAAAATAAATTCAAATATCGCAATTTCGGTTCTTATTTTTCCTCTCTTCCTGATGGTGATTTAAAAAATCTTTTGTCCATATATTCAAATTGGGCTTCAAAAAATAAATTATCAGATGGAGAGAAATTGAATGTATGAACAGGAAAAATTCAAACAATTTGGAAAGCATTCACATTTCTATAGATAAAAATATTCATGCAATCTATTATGATTTATTTCAGTAATATTGCATCTCCATAATGAACCAACACATAATGTCCCACTGTTATTGTCTCGTTACGCTCAGTAACGACGTACAATGTACATAGTAAAGCTGTAATATGCCCTTCATCATAAAGTTTTAATTTCTGCGGAACTGAAACTACATTTGTTTAATTACTTTCCAATCTTTTAATTATTAATTATTAGGAATTATTATCTTTTTTGACTTGGGAATGGATATTTGTGACAAAGAAATTTCAATTAAGGTAATTTGTAATTAAAACATTAAAAATTTTAAAATAATTTTAACTAAGGCGTTACAAATTATAGATTCATTCTAATTAAGAATTTAAATTTAAAATACCTTTTTTCTATAATTTTTACTACATTTCTTACTTTTATTCATGGTGATTTAAACAACTATTCACGAAACAAAGTTAAAATAAATGCCCATATAAGGGTAAAGATACCATTTACTACTAAAACATATATAAAAGTTAAATTTATTTTTGACGGGGAGATCAATTCATTTGTATCCCTTGGTATTCTCATGATTATCGTATCAGGTAAATGCATATGGACAGACAGGCAGAATTCCTTTTAATGAAATTCGAGCAAAATTTGATACAGATACAAAAAAGTTCTAAGTAAAAAAAAATCGGACTAGAATATTTCATTCTTTTAGTTGATTTGCTTCTATGAATATCATAGTTCTATATACATGATGAGAGAAATTTTTTGGTTTTTACAAGATGAGAGAAATTTGGGGGGGGGGTGATGGGGAAGAAACTCTTGGAATTCTAAAATGCAAAGATATCCATATTCTGGAGGCTGGGTATTTCAGCTATTATGATACTTTCTCTTTCTACGCTTTGAAAGAAAAAAAGGAAAGAAAAATCATTTATTTATGGCATAATACCTATTTTTAGATGTCCTGGGGAGCTTTTCAAAATGAATACGTCTACTAAAACTATTTAAGAAGTTTTATTCGTTGAAACTGCCTACAATTCATTATAAATGAATAATACCGCAATAATAGCGCATACATTTCTAAAACCGCTGTATTTGATATTCTTTGTGTTCCTTGAGGCTACCGCCGACCTTTTTTTTCCCCCCTTCACCGTCATAATAGGATTGTATTGAATACAATTGAGATTGTCGATGTTATGAAAGCATCTTTTTTCAGATTTTTTTTCATTTTTTGTAAATAAAAGTGGAAGTAAAAAAAAAACATTTTGAATCAAGAAAATAGTGGTACAATTTTAGTTACAGGAATTTCTAGTTTATTTATTTGTTTATCATTAATTATACCTTCATTTTTCGATATAGTTGATTTGAAATTAATATATTTCCAAATATATTAAGTGAAAAAATATTGAAAGCCCGCTTTCTACTACCATCTGTTATTGTCAATTATTGGAATACTTTCCTAGTCAAAAGTTAAATTTACGTAAAAAGGCACACTAAATGCATTTGCGCTAACAAATGAAAACTGTGAAAAAGAATATCCACAATCATTAGAATGGTAAAATTTCAAAGTCATTCAGAATTTTTATGTTCTAATTTAAATTAACTTTCCCCTTGTTTTTTGTCCGAAACTTCAAAAGAAAACTGCATTAAGTCGCGTTCCTACAATCTATCTATCTTCAGACGAGGCACGTTTTCCCCTGTTTTCTCTCTCTTGCGGTTTTTTTTTGGGGGGCCCTCTGATGCCTATCTAGTTTACCGACAAATTATCAATCATCAAACTGGGAAAATACCAAAGCTTTATATTTTTAATAAATCTATAAATCACATGAAACCCCCCCCCAAAAAAAACGAGAGATAAAATTTATAAATTGGAAATGTTGGAAGTACTGATTTTTCAGTATCTATAATTGGAACGTTCCTGGATGCCTAATCAAAATCATTTGACTGAAATCAAAATATAAAAGAAAAAATCCAGCAAGATTTTCCTCCTTTCGATTTTCTTATATAAGTAACTTTCCAAATTTTCTGTAAAGGTTGATGACAGAATGTTGGATATGCATTTAGAATTTTTCTCGATGACCATAAACTTTGATGCAACTATCTAAATATGAGACCAATTCCTCAAACCAATTATTAAGTATCTAGGCAGCAGCGTATTTCAGCTAATGCGTTCACACAGCCATCAATAACCACGTTAGACAGATTTGTCCAAATTTTAATTCACGCCTACATTTTTGGTTATGAGACTGCAAAATTTCAACAATTTATCTTTGACCTAGCTGAACTTTTGTGTAAATCATGTTTGATCTCACGCACAGAGTTTTAGTTAACAGATTTTTGTCGAAAATTTGATAGAAATCTATAATTTACAATACAGTATTGAAATACTAATTAAAAAAATATTTCGTCCTTCTAGCTCGTTGAGTTTTTGAGTTACGACGTTCGAACACATGATTGCAGAAACGATATTTTACAATTTAGAGAAACCAAAATTACAAATTTATCAAAACATCGAGAACAAACTTTCCGAAGATTAAAATATTTTACTATAATACCAGTACTTCGTTTTCTAGATAGTAACGAAACCGAAAAGGCAA
>JAOUZG010016694.1:3292971-3310358 GCA_026289955.1 Argiope argentata | reverse complement strand
TACAACTGAGAGACATTCGGAATGGCCTCATTTGGCCCGAAATCAATGTTTCCGCTGTTTGTCAGGCGATCAATACATCATAATAAGATCCTTTGTCCGGTTAGAAGTTATCTATTAGAATGAATTGAATTCGAAATTACTTTATAGGAATACTTAATTAATACAATTTTTGGACTATAGAACGATTTGAATTATTTGTGGCGTTTCGTTATAACCAATAACTATGTCAGCTTCCTATCGTGTTTTTCCAGTTTAAGCAGAAGTTAAGGCAAATCATTAAAAAACATAACATTTTTAATCTTCTCATGTTGCCTGAATCTGCTCGTTCTGTTTGCCTACAAAGAAGCTAAACAACAATTTTTCATACAAAACTACAAATTGATTTCTTCTACATCATTAAAAAATGTCCCCTTTCGTGATTACAGATGGAGTTCTTCCCACTGCTGCAAGAACTCTAACAAAATCCATATGATTCCCAGAAATCGCGATTTTCTATAAACGGCGATTTATGTTTTTATGCTTGTCAGTTTTTCTTACTTTATCGTATACGCAGTATTATACTTAAAGTATTGTAATTGTTCAATTATTAAACTCAAGAATTGACGAATCACCACGTTCTCAGAATTACTCTCGTTGAATAGTACCTACCGAATCGAATACAAGACAGATCTGCCGAAGAATGGAACTCGAAGCTGAAACTTTCCTATCTGCCGATATTTTTCTAAAAGGCCATCATCAAATAGTGTTATCTATTCAAAAAATTTTAAAGTAGCGAGGAAAAAGTATCAAGGAAAAAGTCTAACATAAAAGTTGTTCCTTATGACTCTAAACTTGAATAATTTTGCTATTGCTAATAGTTAAGAAGTTAAAACGAAATGGAAATTTCCACATCTTCCCCATTATTTCCTCCCTTCTTCATCAGGATGACTCATCTACGAACTTGTCCAAGATTATGGTCACTTCAACAACGTGTACCTTGTCAGTTCAAATCCAATCAAAATTACCTTAAGTTTGGTGTTCATAAGAGAACAATAGCAAAGTGTTACAATGTTTTTAAGAACCCTGATCGGAAAACCTATTCAAATATTTTTTGAAGTCATGTCATGAGCACCATTTGTAATTGGTATACTTCTTAAATGGAAATGTTTTTAAAAAACGAAGTAGTGAAAAAATTAAAATTTAGAAACACATCAGAATTTTAAACTAAACAGAGCCTGAAGTTGAGAAATGAAAAAATTCATTTGTAACAATTAATTAGCAGAATATTTATTTTTCAAAAAAATTTCCAAGAGAATTTCTGGTTTGGAATTCACCAGTTTTTATCCCCGAGTATTTCCTCTTTATTCTGTTTAAATCATTAAAAATCAAAAGACGAGGTTGATCAAATGTACATAGATAGATGTTAAAAACGCTGTTGTATTTTAATTACCAATTTTTAACAATACTCAGTAGATTAAAAAAACAATCCTTTTAAAATTTCGTAACAAATTTTAAGCAAAATTTTTTAATTCTTAGGTTCGTGTAAATGTCGTGAAAAAAGGATTTTCAATCGAATCAAAAGAATTTTTGTCGCATTCAAGGATATTGTATCAAACACCTTAAGCTAATATCCCTTGAATGCGATTCGATTGAAAAATTATTAAAATACGAGAAGTAGAAAAAGAATGCAATTTTATATTTCATTAAAAATTTCAACAAAAGCAAGCATTCTTCTTAAGCTATATCTTGAAATTTAAAATGAAAAAAATCCGAAATATTAAATATTTGTATTAGTTTTCTTAAATCAGTCTATTCGATCTACATAAAAAAACACACACATAAAAATAACAGAAAGAGGACATTTTGTCAAAGGATAATCAAATGAGCCTTCGAAAAAGAAGTGTTTAAGCCGTTGGAATTAATTCAAACATAGATGTATGATCAAAGCATTAAGAATCTCGAAACAATTGAGTAATAATATTTAATAAAAAAAAGTTTCGCATGACTCTTTTATTGATATTCTAATAGTTAATTATTTTTATTTTTATTATTTTCTATTTTTTTCTCCTTAATTTATAATGCCTTAATGAAAATTTTACGTCATGTTGATTTAATTAAAATTTCAAAAAATCTAACTTTGAACTAAAAAAATCTTAAAATTAAGTTGAATCATTAATAAAGTGTGTTTTTAAAATATTACTCCAAAAATGCCTCTTTAAATACTGAATTTTTAATTACTTTTTTTCCCAAAAATGTTAGAAATGCTACTTTTCAGAAATTCGATTATTACAACATATTAAACTCAATGTTTACGAAAGAAATATTTCAAACTTCTTCACTTAATTAAGCTAAGAGTAGTTAAAACTAATTTTAAAAAATAAACGGTGGATAAAGATACAAATATTAAACACTGGACGCATTTTAATTTCAGTTAGTGACATCGGCTTTTAAATTAAGGAAGCTTTTAAGTTCTCGTTTATGAATCGTTAAATTCGGCTGCAAGTGAAAAAAAAATTCTCAAGAATCTTTTTAGAAATTTAAAAAAATAATAATAATTACTTCAAACATGTAAGTATTTACAGCATTCTCTAATGAGTATATGAAATGTCACCGACCAGAAAAAGAATATTTGAATTAAAAAGTTTAGGGATAAAGTTCAGTTATTTAACCTTAAAACTGTTTACGTCTAGGGAGCTCAAATCCCTAAATGGAAATTCAGCTAACGATAATCGCCGGGGAAAGTTAACGAACTGTATTTAACTCCTTAGTTTTGCATCAGCCGCACTAATTTGAATAAAGCTATTAAGCTAGAGCTATAACTTAATATTGATAAGTTTGCCGCTAGAAAACAATTTGGTAGGAGAAAATCTGCACCCTCTCCAGTGCATTTAAAGTATGAGATGAATTTTGGACTAATCACATATCCCATCCTAAGGTATAACATGTTAAGATAATATACCAATAAATTACTGAACAAATTCTTTATTCAGCAAAGGAAGAGTTATCCGAGATGTATTATGAAATGATAAGTACGTACAATATAGGGTTATTCAAAACAATTGAGCTGATTACAACGACTGTAAATAATGTATACGAGGATGGGAAGAAATTTACAAAAGAAGTTCTGTAAGGAATTAAAGTATGTGTTTTCTTTGTGTATGTAATAATTCTCATATATGAAGTCTCAAAGCAAAAAGAGGCAATTGCCAAAGCGGCTCAAGTTTTCATGAAATTTAAAGGAAATTTTTCCAAATAACCTAAACAAGGTAAACGTCAGATCAATGAAGAATAATTCGAGTTACAATAATTCGATTTTGAGAGGCGTGGATAAAACAGAAATTCAAAGCCTCGCAGAAATCAAAGTAAAATCCCTTTGATCACGTAAATAGCATATAATCAGCAGTCTCTTGCACATCGCATATGTGACAGATGTTTGAAATAAAAAATACTGATAAAAGATTGTAGCCACAGATGACAATTCGATAGCTATGTATATGTTCTGTATGTAATTATATCAATTGGCTGAAATTACTTCTTGTGTTTCTGAATTTTTGAGATATTCAATAACTCTGCTTTAAATCTCTCATTCCCAAGATCATTCAAGTTCAGTATCTCAGTATACTGAAAATCAGAGTTTCTCAAAAAAAAAAAAAATCTTTATTTCCCTCCCCCCTCAAAAATTGCTATGACATCCCGTGTTCTTAATGTATTGACATGTGAAAGAGGGCTCAACTTAGATAGCAGCTATTAAACAAATGTATATTCGGAATCGCAGGAGAGTTTTGAAGAAAAAAAACTGTTTGTTTCCCAAATCTATTTAGACGAGCATCTCTAACAAACAAAGCACACACCCCTGATGTTCAATAATCATATTTAAACAAAAATAGGAGAAAATTTCGCATTGATATCCAGGCTTCTTGGGTGCACGCCATAATTTTGTTGCATGAGCATTTGGAATTTTTCTATATATACAAAGAGTTAATATCTTCTTTGCGAGCTACAATGAGCTAAATGGTTATGCAAACAAAATGATAGTCATGTGGACTGATGATAGTCAAATAGGCTGATATTTTTTTGGTGCACATGTGACACACTGAAATCAGATTGAGAAACCTTCGTATTCGGAAAAAATTGTAAGCTATTGTATTTCTTTTTTATTTTTTTCCAAACACTGTATACAAGGAACTTATAACTATTTGTAATATGCATCAAGTGAGCCGATTTTCCTTATTTCAAATAAGACATTTCAGATATTAGAATACCAGTATCGAAAATGAAGCAAATAAAAATAAAGAAAAACATATAAAATAGGCCTGTTAGGCATAACTCAGAATGACTAACCACTTCACCATTTATGTCTGGAATCGCAAATCAGCAAATAATAGTAATGATGAATATTCAAAAGGTTCAGAGCAAATTTTATTTATTCACACAAAGATGGGTATATAATATAATTAAAATTAGAAAGGGGAATTTAAGAAACGTTTTTTAATCAAATCTTGTTAACAACATAAGGTTTTTATATGTGTCATTTATTTACAAACTTATAAGTGGGGCAAAGTTCGACAATTTTTTTATCTGAAACAATGCGTCTAAAACCTGAACTACTTCCTTTAATATTGTAACTTTGCCAATGATATTAATTAGAGTACAATAACACATCCGGAATTTAATATACTCAAAGGAATTCCGAAGTGAAATTATAACTATTCATTAAATTAAGAGGACTATATTCTAATCACGGTAAAAATTATATATTCTTCAGAAGTCATCGTTTTAAAAGTAAACCAAATTAATATTTTCCTAAAATTAATATCGACTGATTATTTAAAATTTAAAATGGTAGATTTCAGAACATGATTTCTTTCAAAATTCGATCATATTGATTAACTGGACTTTTTTTCAAACAGCCAATAAAGCTCTTAATTAAGAAATTCCTCGCTAATCCGGTAAGTCGAGTAGCTTTATGTAAACATATAAAATTAAAAATAATTAAGGCAGGAAAGCAAATTAATTTAACGAATTGTGTGATCGCGAATAGATTTAAAAATCAAGTGATATCTGCTCCGCGAATCAAATTTAAGAAGGAACTTTTTTAAACTTTTAATTCTCTTTTCAAAACTGGGTCAGATTTTTTTTTAAAATCCAGCATTGAGATTCGTTAATTAACGGCATTCCTCGCTAATCCGGTACGTGCGGTCATATTATGCTAGCACATGAAATAAAAATCAACCGGTAAAGCAAATTAATATGGTGAATAATAATTATGGTGAAATCGAATCTAACTTGATCTGAAAAACAGTTTTAACAAGGGAAATTTTGTTTGTTATGAAGCCTTACATAACAGGAAATTTTACAATAGGTTTGTTTTTTTAATTATCAATTGAAATTGCTAGTGAAAACTTAAAAATTATTTTCTAAGTTAGAGGACGTACTAATATCACCGAGTGTTTTTAACATACCAATCTAGAACATCCAGAAGTTCGTGCAAGTTTGGAAAAAAATGTGAATAAATAAATAGGAAAAAATTATTAATGAACACAACTGTTATTTTTAATATACGTTTTCTTTTATCATCGATATGTACTTCGTTGCTATACTATTATGCTTTTTTTTTTATTCTGTAAGAACATGATGTTGTTTTGGTTTGAGGTTTTTGAAGCTTTAAAATGCGTAGGAAACAAATTGGTGATTTATGCTTTAAGGGTTATTAGAAAATAATGCGCCGGCTTGCTGGCACAGGGGTAGCGCGTCTGCCTCGTGTTCAGGAGGTCCCGGGTTCGAGTCCTGGTTCGGGCATGGTTGTTATTCTGTGTACTATCTGTGAGATGTGTGAATGTGCACCCCTGTAAAAAGGGGTTGTGCAAGCGAATGAGATGAGTGTGTAGCAAAAGTCGTACTCTTGGCCCTAGTTGGCGCTACTTGAAACAAGAGACGCTTCACTCGGCTTAAATCTGCTGCTGGGTCCAGCAGCGAGCTTGTCCATAGGCAAGTGCCATTAGAAACAACAACAACAACAGAAAATAATGCAGATGGTTGTCGAATTTAACGATTTATCGCCAACTAAAATTATAAATTTTTTGCAAGTTATTAATTGTCTGGGTTCTTACGAATAGTCTTAATTAATTTAAGTCATTAACCAGTTTAAACTGGTTTGAAACAGATTACACATGCATCAGTATTTTGATATATGATCGGGGGTTTTTTCATCTCAAAATCGATCGAGCTCCAAAACTTTGTTTGCCAGCAAGAAAATTTGGAAATAAAAATTTTTAAAAATTATCATTATAAATATATAGATAGAGAGAGGGATAGAGAAGTTTCCTGGTTGTTTCAAACCGGTTTAAACAATTGATGACTTAAATTAACAAAGACAAATAGTGATTTAAAAAATAACAATGTTTTCACTTGATAACCTCAAATTTGAGATCTTATTTTCTACCCCTCCCCCTTTTTTTTACACTAGGAAAATGAGAATTTCAGGACTTTTTTCCTAAATAAGAAAAAGTCAGCACGAGAAAGTTTATAGAAACTCTTTTCAAAACTAGACCTCTTAAGATCACTTCCATATTATAGTGATAATCAAAACGATATCAACCAAAACTGACCACTTCAGAGCCGATTCATATGGTACAACTGAGCATTGTATTATTACCAAAACACAGCAATCCGCAGTGGTTTGTCCGATTCTTGATAAATTCTCGGAACGGCATTCTGTTCGATAACCGTACCACGCAATAAATAGTAACTCTAATAACACAAAATACACGCGATGGAAAGAAGAACAATAATAGTAAAAAAAAGTCCATCTGTGAGTAGTAATGTGAGAGGAGGGAATGACAAGCCAAGCAAAAACAAACTGGAACGGAAACCTAACTAATTAATACATCCTCCCTTCCTAGAAAGTTTGATTCATCCATCTTTCAGCTCTCTCTTCCTGCATTTTGGTCGCCTGTTTGACAGCCCTAGTGGTGGGCTGTGCAGAGCTTTGAAAACCTTGGCAGTTGGACTGTGTTTGGCAAAGGGCCAGCAATCCAGATAAACAAAACTTCACCAAAGGATGCTTGTCGAGAACGATGATTAAGATAAAGCGGCACTTAAAAATCGCGCTGTGGGTGGATACAGATGGTTTACAGATGAGGCGTAGCATGTTCTTGTATTTGATACCTATATAAAATCGGATTTTATGATATTAATGAAGTCACTGATACTTAGTCATGGCTTAGAAGACACTTTCGTATACTACTTCCCCGCGATCCCCTTTTTTGTTTGTACCACAAACCTTTACGATTCAGTTTCCGCAGATATTTGACTCTGCGGAAATACGCTGAGAATACAGAATACAGACAATTTATTAATGATTCAAGATAAATTTGTAAATTGCATTGTTGTATTTAAAATTTTAAAAAATCATATTTTAAAACATTAAATTTGCTGATTAGCATTGAAGACTGAATAAAAAATTACTATTTAGAAAGTATTTTGATACCAGATTTGGGACATTAATAATTTATAAAGATTTAGTTTAATTTCAAATTGCTGAATTAATAGAAAATGCGACGAAGTAAAGGGCGAGTATGTATCTTAACCACCAATTCCGAAGGACGAGAACTGACAATACAAATTATTCATGCGTATAATTGATTCACTTTTTAAAATGAAGTAAGATGAAAGAAGCTAAAAAACATTGTTGTGCCCACGGCTGATTTGTCTTTACTGCGACGATACATAACATTATTGCATGATTTAATTTTGTAGCAAATTTATCAGCCCAGTTTTATTATTTCTTAAAGTATGCGTAAATTTTCTTTATGCTGTAATACCACACTCACACACCATATATATGTGTGTGTGAGTGTGTGCGTACAAAAAAATTGCTATGAAAAGAACAAGGTATATTTCTCGTTAGGATGAAAAGGAGATATGCCGATGATATTTTTTAAAAAGGATGTGAAAGTTTTTTTTTCTCGTCAAACCAATGTATTTATGTTAATTAAAACACATTCTTTCGTCAGACCATGTAATTCATCAAAATGTAAAAATAGAGAAATCCTAGATTGAAACAAACAAAATTTAGAAAAAGATGAACAAAATAAAAATACAAAAAATGACTTACCTCAAATATTTATAAAATCCTAAAATTTTGGCTAATCTTAAATATTTTAAAGTAATTAATTAATAAAATAGTTGTTAATAGATTATCAATGTTATTATTAAAAGATTTGATGGGAAAAACCCTTAATACTCTGAAAGAAATATTTAGATTCAAAAGAATCTATTAGAAACCATTATATACCATATTTCTAATTAAAAGAAAATATTATTTTGTTATTTTATTTAAAACATATTATTCCTTCTAAACAGTGTTTTTATTTAAAAAATTATAAGAATTCCCTTTCATCTTTATTGTGAAAAAAAGTTTTGTGATGAACATAGTTTATGTTTTTTCTGAAAAAGCGAGACGATAATTCCCCAATTCTACATCAATAATTCCAAGTAAATTAATGCTACTGCGTCAACAAACAGACTTTTCATGTAAAAAAATTAATTTCTCAAAATATTTTAATTTTGACCAATTGTTTATTTGATTAAATATCATTAAGTAAACAAATAATGATAAATATTTCAAAAACAATCAACAAGATTGTTTTCAAATTCAAAGAGATTTGTTAGCAACATTCATCTGGGTGTTGTGACGAAAATTTTCATATTTATTTTTCTTCCTTGCTTTTTTTTCTCACCTATTTTAAATATATTCCATAAAGTGATTTGATTTTCTAAACTGAACGTTCTAGAACAAAGATTTGCGTCTTGGAATGCTACGGGGTTTGAAACTAAGATAAAATAAAATAAATAAAATTAAAAATAATTATTTAAATAAAGCACCTAGATTTTCTGCATTTCAGTCAAATGCCATAAGACCTAGTCGAATAAATGGGAAGGTAAGGGTTTGAATAATTTAATTAAAGGAATTAAAATTAATTATGTAATTAAAATAGCATTTTCTTTACAAAAAACTTAATGATTGCTCAAAACAATAATTTATTAATTTCATAATTCTTTTTATCATTTTCATAAATATTATTTCAAATATAAAAATAATAATAATGGAAAGAGCATTGGCTATATTAGAGAATCACTATGCAATGTTTTAAAAAATTCGGATGAAGAATTCTCCCAAAACAAACAATTTTAAATAACAAATTAATAATTTTTTTTAAAAATATGAACTGTTTTAAAATAAGTAAAAACAGGATAATAAAGGACAGTTAATTAAAATAGAGAGCCAAGACAAAAAAAATATAGGCTAGTATCATATAACCCTTCTTGTCACTTAATATTCGTATAAAATGAATGGACTGTTTCATTTTGAACTTTATTCTCAATGTAAGTAATTGCTGATTAAACAAAAGACTTATATCCTTTATTATGTGAAAATAATTCCTTGCACAGTTAGTACTTCTAACATGGAAACAATTTCATATGCCACTTTCCAAAAGATTTTCATACCTGACTAGAAAATATTTGGGAAATTCAATAACATCAACTTTCCTAATACCGTTCGAATTCAAATTCGAACGGCATTAAGATCCATGGAAGCAAGAAATATACATATTTTTTTTATTACGAAAAATTATATTTATTTCAGAAACACACACTGCTGTCTATTCATAGACCCATTCCCACACTTTAACTTAAAATAGCATAAAGCATCATAATTAAATTAACTTAAATTATCACAAGTGTAATAATGCTCTAAGGAGTGAATTTCGGAAAACTTTAAAGCAGATATCATGTTTTATTCTGAAATAAACAAAAATATCATCAAAAAACCGATTGAATTCGAAGTAAACTTTTTATAAAGACATACACGGATTTAAAATCTTTGATACATTTTAGTTGCTACAAATGCATGCAAATACATTTCCAGAAACGTATATATTCTGTAAAATTAAAATAAATATTACACATGTGATGAAACTCTATGGATGCGCTGTGAGGTTTATTAGCACGCTGTATTACATTTTATTGCGAATTCACGTGCTTCCATCCGTAAAATGCATATTGGATTCCAGAATTAAATACGTTTGGCGTATTTATTGTGCTTCATGTGAACATGAGTTTATTCTCAATCAATAAGCATCAATGTGCGAATATATTCGAAGTACAGAAAATTCAAATTTTTAGCAACATTTACAGCATTAATTCATTTAAATATTGCAAAACGATATTAGTAAAATTGTTTTAAAAATAAAAATAAATAACAATTGCTTTTTTGGAATA
The DNA here is from genome assembly GCA_026289955.1 of Argiope argentata. NCBI lineage: Eukaryota > Metazoa > Arthropoda > Arachnida > Araneae > Araneidae > Argiope > Argiope argentata. The sequence goes on along the minus strand of JAOUZG010016694.1, from coordinate 3,300,095 downwards.
TTTATGAAAACCTATATGAATTCTGACCTTTAGAATTGTCATCTTATTATTTTATGTGAAAACATACCCAGACTACAGACGTTTTAAAATTTGCCCAAGTTCTTTGAAAACTTTAAAATTGCCTAGTGAAAAATATGAAAATTTAAAAACTTTCATAACGGTAACATGATCTCAGGCACTCATCTTTAATAGAGTTGCCTGAAGCGGAAAATAAATCAGACATTTATATTCCTGTAAAATTCATATTTCTAGCAAAAATATGTTATTTTGATAAAGGGAAGCAGTTTAGGAACGAATTAGTTTTTGTAATTGAACACCATATCAAAAATATGTTCTAGTACTAATACATCAAAATGAGTTTATTGTTTGAACTTTCTCTCATATGCTATGTTTTTGAAAGTCAATGGATTTGTTTTCAAAATGATGGAAAATCTATAATGATTTTTTTGATCGTCTGCGAATTTTTAAAAAAAGCAAAGAATAAAAACATTTTCGATTTAAGCTGCAATCGATTAAAATCAGTACTACTATTCAATTTAAAAATATTTCATGTATGGAAAAAGTATGTTTATATATATATATATATATATATATATATATATATATATATATATATATATATATATATATATAACTCATGCAACAGCTCTAAATGACTTTTGAAAAATAAAAGATAATCCTGGGTCACAATAATATAAAAATTTTATGTCATGCTTGAAAAAGGTATCAAATTAAGAGAAAATAGTAGTAATCATTCAATGTATATTTCATGTAGTTTGATCAAAAACATATCATAAAATTGAAACATCAACTAAAGTATGTCAGTTTTGAGGAAACGTTTTATAAATGAACTTGCATTAACCTGGTAAGAAGAAAAAGCAACCGACAGAAGATCTTATAAAATTAGAAACGAAATGCATTTTTCTTTTCTTTTGCTAAAATACTGTTTTGTTTTATAAATAACTCCTGATGGGAAAAAATAAATGAAAAAAAATGAAACAAAGTAATTTAATTTTAAATCGAATTCCACTTCTACAAACTGACATCTATCGCAAGTAAAATGAAATCGAAAAGTAATTCGACGAAAAAGGAAAAACGATTTCATAAGAAGATTAAATAATATTATATTCACTGAATTAAAAACAAGACAACAAAAAAGGAAAAATTGGGTTTAAAATGAAGGTGAATCGTAAGTTGAAGTAAAAGACGAAGAATTAAATAAAATATATTTATGGCGACATAAAAGCATTTGAAATCAGTATTTTCAGTAGATAATTTGTGCATAATTGCCGGATAATTTGTGTATGTTTCAGTGTATATAATGGAAGGATGTCTGGCATATGTAAATTATGGAGATAATATTCAAATATATATTCTTGCTTATATTCAGAAGTGCATTTCAGAAACTCAGCTATCGCCATAAAAAAATTTGTAACAGATTATGATAAACATTTTTTTTTCTAAACAGAAAAATATGTTTTGCAACAAAATTTTTAAAAAACAATTTCGTTGCTAGAATTCTTTTTGTGGAAAGAAAACTTTTCGAAATATTAGAAATATATTGTTTCTTCCCAAAATCTCACAATAAAAACGTAGTATTATTTTACCTAATTTTCTTTTTGCCATAAATTTTGAAAGTTTTAAATGATGCTATTTAATGATTCTAAACAGCATACTGTTTTATTATTTATAAAAAGCGTCCAATCTTATAACTAAATAATATTTAGATTTGTTAAAACAATGTTTTTGTCATTTACTTTACTGCTAAGCTACCAATTATTTTATTTTGAAAATTTATGCTTTGAAGGTTTTTTTTTTTTTTTTTTTTTGTATACAGAAGATGTTAAAATCAGTTCTAGCTTTTTTTTTCTTCTTCTTTAGTTCAGTTAGTCAAAGAATGTCCACGAAAAACTGCCATACAAAGAGATTAAATTAAAGATCCATAAAAATATATATGTGTTTCTGAAAATTGGAAAGAAAGTGGGATCATTGAAACTTAGTACGCCAAAGGGATTCTGCCCGGCCTTTAGGCATTACGTCTTGGTCTTTTAGAAGTTCCTTGTTTACCCCTAAGAATTTCAGAAAGAACTGTCATTTTCCCCGTTCTCTGATCCTTTCTTCTTTATTAACCTCCGGGGATATTATGTGGTCAATCACCACTCTACCCCTTATGTCAGCTATCTACTCCCCAGCATCCTTTCTCCTTTGAGAAGAATCTTACTCTAGAAGTGGGAGAAAGTTCATTTATCTGGATTGATGTCGGGGGACGTCACATGGCGTTTATATTATCAAGCAGTACACGTCCTATAATTTACGAAAAAAGCATCATCTATAAAAGACTAATACGTGTTCCGATTCATTCTAGTCTGCTTTATTTAGTTCCACGAGTTGTCAGGATTAAACTGTTGCGTACAAACAAATTTTTTTGCACACGCGATTGACTATTGATGCTTATAAATTAGTTTCTTCCAATTTAAGGGTCATTTTTCGATAATTTGCAAAGAGGTCAGCACTATAAAACCAAGTAATAATATAAACACAAACGTAATTTTTATTATGAAGAGGGGTTACTTTGGCAGAATATATAGAGGGTGATATTATGTGGTAGGTAACTACGCAACTGTAAATTACTGTGGTAAGTAAAAAACAGTAGAGTAGGCTATTTTTCGAACCGGGGCTTTTTTTTTCCTTTCACGGACTTTTCAGAGAGCCGTGCGATTATTGTACATTATTAGCATCGCTGAACGTTTTGAAATTTTCCAAACAGCAAAGCAATACGGTGGGCAAAAACATTTCCACATCAGAATTTTGTCTGGTATTGTTGAGGATTGTTTGATCGGCACATACGTCCTATCTATACAACTTAATGGGAGTATATATAACATGTTCTTTGAAATGCTCTCTCAAAGTTACGTTCTTATCGTTCTTCCCCGTAATAGGGTAATGTTCTGTTTTTTACATTTAATAAGACCTTTAACTATCTTTCCAAAGACCTCTGTTACCATTGTGTATAGCTAGCATTTATGACCGTCAAAACCTCACAAGCAAAATGGTTACACGATGATTAAGATCATTTCATCTTCGTATTGAACCACCCCAGCCGATAGTCAGGAAATTGCTTGATCGGCAGAAACGTATTACCAGGATAGCTTGATATTGCAACCTATAAAATAGGAGGAGATTTTTTTTCCCCGAGTTGCGTTTTGTTCCCTAAGTTACGTTTGGGAAAATATTCACAGCTACATGTTATCTTCTTGTTCTTTTCATTGCTTCATCGCCACAGCAACCGCTGCAGTGGTCATTGATTGCTACTGCAGCTGTTTCTGTGATTTTCTTGCTTGGTTTTGTGTTACTGACCTCCTTGAAAATTAATGAGCAATTGTTCTGAATAGCCCTGTATATTCTTTTAAAAGCGTCTAGGTTACATTTGACCTATTTCAATGGGCATAATGATAAATCTAGTATTCTCATCCTGTGCTGTATGCTAGCAGTGATTACAAAACAATTTGTAATACTTTAAATCCACTCTCGTATATAGGATTATCTTTCGATCATTGCATTATTAAGTAATATATCACCTCTCTTTACTCTCGTTGAAAATAATGACTTATAAATACTCAGAAAACGTAATTGAGATTCTTAAAAATATGGAAAGATTCTCTAAATGCAAATATAATCATTTATAAAGCGCTAACATGTATGGCACAGAAATCGTTCTTAGTGTTTACTGTCAAATGAAAACAGTCAAAACATACATTCCAAACGAACCTTTCAGATCGTTTCAGTGGCCATTTTTACAGCCATACTTAATTCGACGCTCCTTTGAGCTAATTAATGTTGCTGCAAAATATTATTAAAAAGGCTCAGAAGAGATCTCGCCAAAATCTCCATTCAGTCAGAGGAAAGAAGATATCCAAGAAATCAAGTAAATAGAAATTGATGTCAGGCAGAAGTTTTATTCGAGTAATCTAATTATATTGAAACATCTTTCTAATTAGGTGACCCTTTATTTTAATTAAGAAATAGCGATAAAGGTCTATCTAGATACATAGTTCTAACGTTAGATATAAGTAGCGACTGTGAATGTACAAACCTTCTTTAAATAATGAATATCTATCACTTACTTATAGAAACTAATGTTCATATCTTCTAAAACCCTTAAATAACAAAAACAATTTTTGCATTATCTTAAGCCTCAAAAAAATTATCTTTTTAATTATATCAATTTCATTTCCGTGCAATTTCTTTATTTGTTTTCAATAATATTTTTAAAAATTTAACTTGATTGACAATCTGTAACACTGTTTTAAATGTTATGATGAAATTCAAACTCATTATCAGAACTTTTGATGGCATGATTTTACCTGTTTTGCGTTCTTTGGTCATTAACTGAACGCAAACTGGATTTTAATTTATGCTTTTATTTAGTAGTATATAATGTTTTAAACTTAAAAACGCAATAATTTGCAGCTGACTGAATTAATTAGATTAATATTTTTCAATCTTAAAATGTTTTTAAAAAATGCATTCCATACTAATAGTTTATTTTGAGGTGTCAATAAACTAATAAACAAACTGGCATCCCAAGACAGTAAGTTTTCCAAAAAACTACATTTTCAGATTAATTTATCGAAATATTCACTTTGCAAATTGGGCGATGAAAACCCAATGCAGAAAAACAAAGATCTATCATGGAACGTATAAAGAATACTGGAATAAAAAATAAAAGTTAAAGAAAAAAGGTCTTTCCATGTACACCAGAATAAAGCAAGTCAAGACAAGCAAAAGAAGAATTTTATTCGATTTTACCAGAAATTCTTCGAAACAGTAAAAACAGTAACATTACTTTTCTTATTGTTTAGTATTTCTTAAATTTAAATTCTAACTAGATTTATTTTAATAATTAACAATGGAATATCTTAATATTAATTACTAGTGTATTTTCGTGTTATTTATAAGATATATATTTATTTTCTGTGTATTTCGCAGCAGTTAATTATTTCTGAGAAGACTAACTATACTGCAAAGTTTTTTACTGAAGAGAAAGCGTAAAAAAAAAGAATGAGAATCGAAGGTAAAAGTTAAAAATATTAACTTTGCACTAATAAGATACGTTACTGGAAATAAAGAATTTGGTTTTATTAATAAAAACGAAGTTTCATTGAAGAAGAAAACATCTCGCTGCTTCAATTAATTGTGAGAAGAACAAACAAAATGATAGATTCCAATAAATGAAAATTATTTTCGCTTTTTTTTAAAAGTGAAAAGGTGTTAGGGGGGAAAAGGCGTTTCTTTTCAAGTGAAAACAATAACAAAAACGAAATGTTTAAAACAGTTTTTATAAAATGAGTTTATTTTAATTATTATAAATTACTTCTGGATGTATCTGCTCTGCAAAATTTTTATTTAATGCATTCTTTGATTTTTTTCTTCCTTTCAGGAAGATAGTTTGCTTTCACGCATTTAAATCTGGAAACTACAGTATCTTTTTTCAGTATAATTCTGTAGCAGAGGTGGAAACCAGAAAAAAATAAAAGAAGGCTTTATAAATGGAGTCTATATTTTCAAATGTGAGAACAATGATTCAATGGATTAAAAAACACCTTGATTTATACGAAATCTTAAGCAATCAGGTATTACAATCTTCTGTATTACTTAATACGACAAGAAAATATGCCCGTCTGGGTTGGCCCTACTTCCTTTAATGATATAGCATATCTGAATGTCACTAATTAACTGACGGAAATTGTATTAGAAAATATCATGCAACATGATAGAGTGATTTTTTAAATTATTATTTGCAGTAAATTTTAGATGTAAATATATTACAAGATTTATTTCCTTGCAATAGAATCTTCCTTATCGATAATTTTCACGAACACTCAACTCAGATCACTAATCACTAAAATCCGATTGAAACAAATAGTGATCTACTGACAGAAAAAAAATACAATGATGGATAAAAAATTCTAAATGAAATTCATTTAAGTCAGGGTAAGGAGAATATGAAAAATCCTTAAATAATAAAAATTACAGATCTTAGCGCACTGATATTTCCTATTTATTCCGGCCTAGATTATTTCGCGAATCGAAGTATCAGTTTATTTAAACATTTTTAAAAACCTATCTCAGTTTCTAAACGGTAAAATAAAAGTAAGTTTTCATATCCGATATCGACCTACGCCAAAAGGGTTCGGGTTGCTGCTAGCTCAGGTGTCATCCTTGTCATTTGACTGCGATTGAAAATTAAGAGGTACGTCACAGAATTGCCCCAGTGTCACTTTCAAACAGGACATTAATATAACTTAACTAAGTAGGCATTGATTGCGATGGTCAATCAAATTGTGAAAAATTGTTTATTGATATTTGATAAATCTGAAATCAAAGTATCGAGAAATAATTTTTTTTTCTTTCTATGTTTAATTTAAAACAAGATGATGTCGTTTCTTTGTATTGTCAAGCTAGTGTCGTATCAAAAATGAAGTTTATAATCTAGCGCGATCCTAAGAAAGCAAGATTTGATTTATTATTATAAAGCTAGGTAATAATGAACGGGAGCAAATAAGGCTTCAGAATAAAAAATTAAGTGATTCACATGTAAATATATGATTTATAATACTGATAACTACTCGTTAAGCTGAGAGTACACCAGGATTTTAACTTTGGTGTTTGGTTCTAAAGCAGTTCATTCAAATTTTTATTACTTTTCCTTTAAAAGTTAGAAGTACAAAATTCTGCGTATGTAAAAGTTCACTGTTTATAAAATGAAAAACATCACAATGTAATTCAAATTAGCATGCTATTTGGAGAGATAAAGCCAGCAATTTATAAATCGAATAATGTTTTGAATTTTAAATCGACTCTGAAAACAACTTCATTTATTAAGATTTATAAAAGTGGTAGTGGTGGCATAGTGGTAAAGTCTTCATTTTAAAGTCGGAGTGCACCAGGTCTGAAATCCATTTCGCCAAATATTCACCGTGTATGGTGGCTCGATGCGGATCATATCCCATTAGACACTAAATTTATGAGGAATGGCGCAAAATGGTACTAGCGTTGCTTTAAGACGAGACATTAATGTTAATGCTCTCCCCGATTCAGCTGATAAACCGCCAAATCTGGCA
>JAOUZG010016694.1:3277206-3292961 GCA_026289955.1 Argiope argentata | reverse complement strand
TGATTAAATAGTACAGTCCACTTTGAAGCTTTACTGAGTCCCTAACATTTTGGTCCGTGCGACCGAAGGGTGAAGAATTACCACCTTGGATATAGTTATTAGAACTTTGTTTCGATTCGAACCCTTGCTTTTCGATGCCCTTAACAATGGCGGACCTTAAAGTTTTAAACAGGAAAAGAGGAATGCTAAAGGCAAGGGTAACAAGGCTTTCAAATTTTTTGAATGACGATAGTAAATTGAGTGACTCTATTGTTATTACTTCAAAAATAAATAATTTGGAAGCTGTTAAAAATCAGCTAGAAGAGCTGAGATTAGAATATTGTGAAAGTTCTGAAGATGGAGATTTCGAAGAAATTGATAAGGCCTTGGACAGCATTGAAGAAGAAATCGAAGATTTGGAGGTAAGATACCTTCAAATTAAATCTCAGTTAGAAAATTTGAATGTTGAATCTAATAATATTAAAATAAGATTGCCTGAAATCCCATTGCCCAAATTTTCAGGTAATATTGAAGAATGGCATAATTTTAAGGCTCAATTTAATTCCTTGATTTCTTTAAATGAAGGTTTGGATGAGTCGCATAAATTATATTATTTGAAGTCTTCGTTAATTGGTAACGCAAGGCAAATTCAAACTACAGAAGACACTTTCGATTCGCTTTTTAAGGCACTACAAGAGCGCTACGAACATAAACGATTACTTGTAAACAAACATATTAGCGGACTTTTAAATTTAGAAAAAATTAGCCATGAATCGGCTTTTGAATTGAGATCTCTCCTCGATAAGGTAATAAAAGAAGTTAGAGCATTAAATTCTCTAGATTTACAGTTGGATCAATTAAGCGCGAATATACTTATTAATGTAGTACTCATGAAAATTGATAAGGAATCAAGAAAGTCCTTTGAAATGACATTGAAAACGTCTAATTTACCAAAATGGGAAGACCTTATTGACTTTCTTAAAACACGTTGTACATTTTTGGAAAACCTAGAAGGACACGCAAACCAAATGAAACCGAAAGTGTTTGCCAAGGCTAAAAGTCTTATTGTTGATTCTAATTCAAATATATCTTGTCCAATTTGTAAATCTCGAATGCATTCCATTTTTAAATGTTCAGAATTTCTTCGATTAAATCCTAAACAGCGATTCAACTTAGTTAAAAAACACTCATTATGCATTAATTGTTTGAATTATTCTCATAAAATTGTTGACTGTAAATCAAAAATTGTTTGTAAAATTTGTACTAAAAGGCATAATTCACTCTTGCATTATTCTTCGAACCCGGAAGTTGAAAACAATGTAAACACGATTAATAAATCATCACTTTTCGAACAAGAAGCACCTTCTAACCTTGAACAGAATATCTCCTCGGAGAATTTAAAGGCGCCAGTCTGTGCTAGTGCCAGCTGTTCTCAAAATGTGTTTGATATTATTCTAGCCACATCGATTGTTTATATTAAAGATATTAGTGGAAATAAATATCCATTAAGATGCATCCTTGATTCTGGCTCTCAAATCAATGCCCTCACTATGGAGAGTGCAAATCTTTTGAGATTGAAAAGAGAAAAAATTAATATTTCCCTTTCTGGTTTAAACGGAACTTATATTCCGGTGAAAGCACGCGTCTCAGCAGAAATTTCGAATAAATCTAATGACTTTGTAAGATCAACGGAATTTCTGATCGTGCCAAAAATTACGCACTTAAGCCCTTCCACGTATTTAAAGGTAGATTTTAAGAATTTGAATAAAAATATTAAATTAGCCGATCCTGCATTCTATAAACCTGCCAAGATTGATGCTTTAATCGGCGTGCAGCTATTTTTTGACATGCTAAGAACGGGAAAATTATATATGGAAGATTTAATACTACAAGAAACTGCATTTGGATATATTGTAAGCGGATCAAGCTTAGCCAAAAATACTACAGGGTACACTTATTGTGGGCTTGTGCATGAAGAATCAAATCTTGAAAAGACTCTTCGTGAATTTTTTGAACTAGAAAATGTTAATGGCTCTGAATCTATTTTAAGTAGTGAAGAATTAGAATGTGAAAAACATTTTGCCGAAACTCATTTTAGAACAAGAGAGGGACGGTACGTAGTGAGTATGCCGTTGAAAACAGACAAGATGTTGGGTGAATCTAGGCTTATGGCAATTAACCAGTTAAATTCTCTCTCAAGACGCTTAGAACGTAACACAAACTTTAAAAAATTGTATCTTGATTTTATTGAGGAATATAAAAATTTGGGACATATGAAGGAAGTCTCTAACGAAATAGAACCTAAATATTGTTACTATTTTCCACACCATGGTATTTTCCGGCCGGAAAAATCGTCAACAAAATTGAGAGTTGTCTTTAATGGGTCTGCCTTAACAACTACTGGTGTCTCCTTAAATCAACTTCAAATGAATGGTAAAATACCTCAACAAGATCTGTTCTCCATAATGCTGCGTTTTAGGAAACACGCTTTTGCTTTTACTGCAGACATTCGTATGATGTATCGTCAGATATTGATCGAACCCGGTCAGAGGGACTTGCAACGAATTGTCTGGAGAGAAAATCCAACAGACCCAGTTAAAACGTATAGACTTTGCACTGTTAGCTATGGAACAAAAAATGCGCCTTTTTTAGCCACAAGGGCTTTAAGGCAATTGTGTGACGACGAAGAAAAATTATTTCCGGAAGCAGCTTCTACTGCCCGTGATGATTTTTATATGGATGATATCCTCACCGGATCACATGATTTGGAATCGGCATGGGAATTAAAACGCCAGTTAGTTCTATTACTACAGAAAGGGGGTTTTACGCTACATAAGTGGAACTCAAATGATGTCAGCCTCATAAATGATGAATCTTATAATCAGAATTACTCCTTTGACGATTCTAATGAAGTAAAATCTGTTAAGGCCTTAGGAGTGCTATGGAAACCCGCCTCAGATTGTTTTTCATATAAGGTGACCGTTCAATCTGAGACTGCTTATACGAAGCGAACAGTTCTGTCAGATATTTCTAGAGTCTTCGATCCACTTGGACTAATAGGTCCTGTGATTACCAAAGCAAAATTATTCATGCAAGAACTCTGGACGATCCGGTTAGACTGGGATACACCATTACCAGATCCCTTCCGAAAAAAATGGTTAGAATTTGTTTCCTTGCTACCAAAAATAGAAAATTTGCAAATTCGTAGATTTTTCGAAAACAATGGCAAAATTACTCTTCATGGCTTTTCGGATGCTTCTTCAGTCGCTTATGGTGCAGCTATTTATGCCCAATGCAAGACATCCAATGATACTATTGCGGTACACCTTTTATGCAGCAAGTCAAGGGTTGCTCCTGTAAAACCAATCACCATGCCTCGTCTGGAACTTTCTGCCGCTCTCCTGTTGTCACATCTCATACAAAGGGTCACAAAGGCTTTAAATTTTAAGGATTGTGACATAGTTTTGTGGTCCGATTCTACCATCGTGCTTGCGTGGTTGAGGAGACCTCCTCACGAATTAAAGACCTTTGTTGGCAATAGGGTTGCAACAATTCAAGAGTTAACAAAGGGCTGTCAGTGGAATCATATTTCGTCTTCACAAAATCCAGCTGATCAGCTTTCTAGAGGTATGATGCCTGATCAGATCCATACGCAAGAATTGTGGTGGCATGGTCCACCATTCCTTAGACAATCTACACCGATGGATGAGACCTTTGAACTTAAAAATGTGACTTCTAGTATTGACTTTACATGTGAACTTAAACAGCCGAAAAATATTAACCTAAGCTGTACAATGAATAATGATATTATTTCCCATGTTATTTTTTCTACTAACAATTACCTTAAATTGATTAGAGTATTTAGTTTCATTTATAGGTTCTTAGAAAATTGCAGAAGGAAGTCACCGCGTCGGGTAGGTCCTTTAACTACAGAGGAACTACAATCTTCAGAATTGGTCATAATCAGGTACATTCAAGAAAGCAATTTTAGTATTGACATAAGGTGCTTGAGGGAAGGAAAACAACTTACAGGTAAAAGTAACCTTAGATCTTTGAATCCTTTTCTCGATGAGAAGGGAGTTCTGAGAGTTGGTGGGCGGCTACAAAACGCAAGGCTTAGTTTTGATTCGAAACATCAAATTATTTTGCCTGGTAATGATAAGGTAACTTATTTAATCTTGGAATATTTCCATAAAAGATACTTGCATATTGGTCAGCAAGCCTTGCTATTTTACACCAGGCAAAAATTTTGGCCGATTGGTGGAAGAAATTTGACGAAGAAAGTAGTGCACAATTGCATAACTTGTGTAAAAAACAAACCAGTGATAGTTGAACAACTAATGGGTCAACCCCCACCGGAAAGAGTTAACATGAGTCCCGTATTTTCAAATTCAGGGGTGGATTTTGCAGGACCCTTTTTTGTACGATATAAAAATCAACGAAAGGGACCTCTGCATAAGATTTACGTAGCAATTTTTGTCTGCATGGTTACCAAGGCCATTCACATCGAAATGGTTTCGGATTTAACTTCCGAATCATTTATAGCGACACTGAAAAGATTTTTTGCCCGTCGTGGCAAGTGTTGCACGCTGTTCTCTGACAATGCAACAAATTTCGTTGGGGCACATTCCGAACTCAAAAAACTCCACAACTTACTTAGGCATCCAGATGAAGTAATAGGAAATTTTTTGTCTGCTGAAAGGATTAACTGGAAATTCATACCTCCTAGAGCTCCGAACTTTGGCGGGCTCTGGGAGGCGGGAGTAAAATCCTTCAAATACCACTTTAGAAGAGTTGTGGGTAACGCTCACTTAAATTATGAGGATTTTTTAACTGTAATTACAGAAATTGAGGGAATTCTCAATTCAAGACCCTTGACTCCAATTTCGTCAGACATCAATGACTTAGAGGCCTTAACGCCAGGTCATTTTTTGATAGGTCGGCCAATAAATACAATTCCTGAACCAGATATTACTGATACACCCTTCAATCGTCTATCTAGGTGGAAGCGTGCAGAAAAAATGACTCAAATTATTTGGAAGAAATGGAGCTTAGACTACCTAACACACTTTCAGCAACGTTATAGATGGCAGTTCGAGAAGGATAATATAAGGCCAGGTATGATGGTGATTTTAAGGGAGGATAATCTTCCAAAATGCAAGTGGATTCTGGGGAGAATAGTGGATGTAATTTATGGGAAAGATGGCCGCATAAGAGTAGCCAACGTGCGGACCATGCACGGGACATTGAAGAGACCCATCTCAAAAATTTGTATTTTGCCCGTTAAGACTGATAACTAATTAATGGGTCGCTTATAGTTAAGAAATAAGTTCATTTGTATTTCCCTTCAAAACAAGCTTTCAAGAACTTACTTGCTTTGTATGATTGTATATTTACTAATTGGAATTGTATGTATTTTTTAGCATTGAATCTTCATTATTGTTAAATAGTTTAATACTTAAAGGCTCAGAATTTAATTTATACTATGTTTATATTTGAAATTTTTTTCTCATTGTTGTATATTGTGTAATATTTTACGTTTTGTAAAAATTAATTAATAATTCTGTGTTGAACTTTTAGAAATTCAACGGGGGCCGGGATGTTAATGCTCTCCCCGATTCAGCTGATAAACCGCCAAATCTGGCACTCCGATGGCGATGTGTTGGCGATTGTCAGGTTGCTCTCTGCCAGTCAGTTGGTATATAGTTCGCACCGTTCGAAGGTGTTAGTTGGTAGGAGCTATCGTGCTCATATAACTGTAAGCCATGGGGCGTTGTACAATTATTATGTAAATGGTGTTTGTTGATTAAATAGTACAGTCCACTTTGAAGCTTTACTGAGTCCCTAACAATTAATATAATTAAATCAAATTAAATTCGATTTTTTTCAAATGATGAAAAGGGGAAAAAGCAGAAAAATTAATGGAATAAAGAATTTGTATTTTTTCAAAATCGATAATACCTTATAATTTAGTAAAACGTTGTTGACAATCTAGCACACATTTTAGAGCTTTAATAAACAAAAAAAAATTATTGAATTTTAGTTCCAAAAGTTAAAAGTTTAGAAAAGTACGACAAAAAGTATAAAGTAGTTTATTACATAATGAAACTAAATTTCAAAAACTGCTTGCATAATTTCAGCTTTGTCAAACAAAGTAAACACCAATACCAAAACTTTTCATTAAATAAACTAAAACAAAATTATAAATTGAAAATTTCATTAATTCCACAAAGTAAAAAGCGCATATTATTTTCAGTTAACCAAAAGAAATACTTTAATAAGCGATAAACGCTAAGATCAACTGCAATTCTAGTTAGTCTCTAAGGTATCTACTAATTTACTGGTAAATCCAATAACAAATCGATTATCCCCTATTTAAAATTTTTCTCAGAAAAATACAATTTTAACAATTCTTATAAAAGATGATCGAGTGAATAGTACTAGACTTTCTACTTTATATTTGTTCAGAATTCTATTCAGAATATTTTAATGTTAAAAAATTATCTAAAAAGAAACGGAATATAGTTCATTACCGTTCTTACTAATAAAGATTAAACGTAATTTTTATATCCAAATCTTTTAATGAAAGCAAATAAATGTTTTTATACTAGTTCAATTTTTAAACTACGATAAACAGTATTTGTTAATTTTCAGACTCCATGCTTGTTGGTAATTGTCTTTATACAAGTAAATGCAAATAAATGACGTTTTCAACATATAATTCCCAAACCACTCATAAAAGACTTCTTAGGTATCACTGTTTCTCCATTTGAAGAATTAATATTACACTAAAGTTTCACTTAGTTAATAGTAATTAAGAAAGAAAACGAAATGGGAAATTAATGCCCGTAAATATGTATGTAGATTTTTGAAGGCGAATCAATCGAATGCCGCTATTTAGTCGAAATTTTCACTGTAATTCTTTTTTTTTACAATAAAAAACCTGATAGTTGATTGGATGATGATGACGCAACCATCTTACATCAATCTTTTCCACATACTAACCATAATAGTCTTTTAAAACTTATCGGTTACATTTCATTTTAAGGAGAAAAAATAATGCGTTATGGAGAGGGGAGGGGTACAGGATAAAAATAATCAGGATACCTGACAATAAAAAAAACTTATTATTTTTTTAATCAAGACTTTTCGTTTTTTCGGAGACAGATTCAAGAAGAATTGTGAAAGCACCCCCTTATCTCAGTTGTGTACGCGCCCCAGGTGTACACTAACTCTCACGTTATTGATCAAAATTCATCTCGTTGGTGAGGTGTGGATGTTTCTATCAACTCAGATGTCTTCCTCATCGTCTGACCACGGTTCAAAAATAAGAACCCCATTCCAATACAGAATTCGTGTTACTTCCAAACAGAAAGTTATCTAACTAAACTAATTACAGTTTGCACAAATTTCATTATTAAAAATTTCAACTAAATGTTCATCTTAATGCAAACTATTTCATTAAAATTTATTGAGTGATTTTACTTCAAATTATTAATTAATGTCTCTTTTCCTTATGAAATACTAATTAATTATAACTTTCCTTTTCTTAATTCTTGGCAACTTTTTACGCGCCGTAAGTATATCTCGTATAAAAATGGGGTAGTGAAAAATTTTCAGGAATTTCAGGAAACATTTTATCAAAGTCTGAAAATGTGGCACAAAATATCTTTGTACTGATACATTAGAAGCAGCTTGTTTCAATTTTTAAGACTGATAACCTCTCACAAAAATTTAACCTTCTATGGACGCGTGTAACGTTCAGGTCACATTTTAATTTATCGGCATTTTACAAAATAAGTATAGCTTTTTTCATGAGATGGTGCATAAATCTTAACTCAATTACGTTGCAAACACAACCAATACAAATATTCATGACCATTGTTAGGCTTATCAACCCGAAATAGCAAAATAATTGCTGTGCAAACTTTTGGCAGTAAAACTATGCGAAACCATTTTCAGAAAGCAGAGGAAGTTGTAAGAAGCCCGAATGCAAAGTGCCAAAAATAAAATGATCAAAGTGTAATGTACATTTATGCTTTATACCAAATGCAAATTGTTTTATAGACTTTCACATAGGAGCTATTATACACAGAAATAGAAATTTTATAGGTAGGTTTGACTTGAAAGTCACATAAGGATTATAACGCAATTTGCTGATTGCAACGCTGATTGATAACGCAACGCTGATTTTTCGTTCCCACAATTTTTTTGGAATTAAAACAAAAACTCGGCCCTTAGAGGGTCAAGAAAGTGTAAAATCTCTCAAAACGAACTATCATAAAAATTCATAAATGTATCACAAAAGCACTTTTTTTAAAAAAAAATGCTATTAAGCTAAAAAAATATGCAACAATAAAAAGTGGGTATTTTTTATTTTAATAATTTTCCAATCTTTAATCTTTATACTGCATTATTATAAATATAATGGACTTATGAAATAAAATCTTTCTCAAATTCAGTATCAAGCGTCACTTACACAGAATCAAAAAAAATTAATCAATTGTTTAAGCTAATAATTAAGTTATGATAATAATTTAGAATTTTTGGAAACAATCTCTAATTGTATTCATATTTCTGCATGTTATAGGCAGTTCATCATGTGAGTGCCGCTTAGCATTTAATATGTCTATCATGCTTTCAGAATAAACTGAAACGGTGATTATATACAACCTGATTTAAGCTGGAAATCTGAGAGAGAAAATTTGAGGCATTTTAAAACGCTCATATAATAAATTGAAAAGTTAAGTAATTGTAAATAATCTCATTGGGATTGAAGATCTGAATCGCATCCTGAAGTTAAGATGCCTTGTTTCGCTCGGAAACTTCTTAATCAGCTGAAAGTTCAATCTGAAATCTTCATTATGAATTCCAAAATTAATTTCTAAAAGCTAATTAACTTTTATTACCTTTGGAAACTAATGGGGTTTAAAAATTTAAAATACCCCTAAAAGAGAAATTAATATTTGAATAAATACTTTTTTTAAATTCTCAAATAAACAAGTTTGTTTCGTAAAAGAGGTTCTCGCCTGGGGCAAAGCACTTAGATGAGGACTTCTACCTATTTGGGTGCTTAACTATGTTGAGTACTTTTACCTATAAATAGATGATAGAGTTAAATTCTCACCCTAAACACAATGCCATTAAATATTAAAGCCTTTCATGTTGCAAAAATTCTGGAAGAAACTCCCATTAAAAGTGTATTTTCCAGCCATGCGGCACATGAGGAGCTTAAGATGTTTTGCAAATATTCGTAATTAGTTAACGAAGTTTCAATACTCACGGCACTTAGCGGTCTATATTATTCGTAGTTAATAAACAACGTAGGCATACGTATTTTTTTCTTCCTTTATATTCAAAGAGGAGGCACGTATGAACAAGGGCGTAGGCAGAATTTCTGATATAAGCTAAAAAGGTACGGTAAACATCAAATTAATCTTGTTTAGATATTCAGAGAAAGGCTCCCCTTCCCTGTTTCCGTATAACTACAATCGCTAATAATATAGCACCATAAATCACAGCTTAAGTATGAAAGAAAATGCCGACAGAGGTATTAATAACCTTATATAACTATCGATGGCGAAAACTAAGCTTATTAAAATTAAGAAGTTCCGTGCAAGTATCTCCAATCTCGTTTGCTGAATTTCTATTCTTTCATTTCCTACTGAGCTAACAAAAATAACTATTTTTCAAATCATTCCAGCTAAAAATCATTCCTATATAAATTTCTTATTTCTCAGTTTAAAAATTTTAACGAGTGTGATATGTTTCTTAGCATTTGAATATTTACTTTTAATCCTTTGATGTTTAAAATAGAATCTTTAAATATACAGAATGAAATTGGAAATGCCAAAAAAAAGAAAATGTCTGCCATTGAATAATAAGTTAATGTTTCTCTGCATAAAAATAATACAAAATAAGTTTCTTTAATGTGCACTAAAATAAATTGATCGACATATTATCTAAATTGAAAAATATGATCCCTTTTCATTCGTAAGTGTTTAACCTTCTATTTATAGGATCCATTTCACTATCGTTCCGAAACCGAACCCGTTCTGTTATTTTTTGTTTCATCTGACAAGTCAATATGTTTCCTTAAAATTGTAAACAGTTTTCAACCCACATATACCATCCATTAGCAAGAGTTTGAAATCAAAAGGTCGTTTGCTTTCAAAGGATTAAAAAAATTAGTTTCGACATGATGGAAGGAATTAAAAAGTTATTTTCGAACAGATATGAAGGCATAGACCCGATTTCAGATATGATGATGAGAGAATTTAAGTTTGGTGATTAGTTCTAGGCCCCTTAGTGTATTCAATAATGAAATCGGTCTTTTACCTCTACACCGATGACAGGTCATACCTCTGCAGGAAAAGTATACACATGAGCCACAATGGAACCAGAGGTACTACAGTGCTTATTTTAATTTTCGTATAGACTTGGACATTAAAATTTCTCCGAAAATTAATGCAAGATGGAGGAGAAGGGAAGGGGGGCTTTACGATTTCGTGTTTTCCCCTCTCTAGCATGGAGTCGATTCGTTGTTTCTTTCAAAAAGCTTCCAATTTCAACTATAATATGAAAACTAGGATCGCAAGATCAATATGATCTTCATAAGGTGTTAAGTTAGAGATTAACAGCTAAATAACGACGAACAGAAGAATTACAAAAGTATAAACAACTCTGCATAACAATGCGTTGATAGAATACTGATGAAATTCTCTTCCTTGCTACTGTATATTTAGAATTACATACGGACCTAGAAAGCGACCCGAGTGACAACAAGAATAAAAGTATTCACGTTGTCATCACAAAAAAAGCGTCATTTTGACGTCGTCTCGACATCAGAAAATGAAGCCTCTGTGACGTCATTCGACAATGTAACCAAATGCGACGTCACTGCAATGCATCGCGACTTCCTTTATTTAAATGAGTGAATAGCTGTCAAATTAAAATATTTAACTATGGATGTCTGACTTTAGTCCTTAATTTTAACCATATAAGTTTTTTTTAACCCAAGATGCGACACAATGCGCATTTGGTGCAATTTCAGTAATTAATCATAAAATTAGAAATGAAATACAATATTCTTGTCTAATTCATTATTAAATCCTAGCATATCCTAAAAATTAATCAGGAAATAAATCAACTTCTTTGGTGCATTATACTAATGATATTCATGTTAGAATTTTAAAATAAGTGATGCAAAATTTTTTACTTTATTCAAATGTGTCATATAAAGCAGGAAAACATTTCATTTCTGCAAGATTTTACTATTTTCATTGAGCTAGTAAATGTGTTAAAAATCTTTCTTTTCAACTGATTTTCTCTAAAATTTGATACTGGTTCACAAATTTAATAAAAAGACTTCATACCAAATTTCATTGATTTAAAAACTTTGCATCATCTTATTTTCCGATGCCAATTATTTTAATTTTTTCTATTTACTAATGTTTAAATAATAATTCATTATTTAATGATCTGGGATCTTTCAATTAGTTTTATCAAACAAACTACTAGATGCCGCCACTCGAATGAAATGGAGATTTATTTAAATTAATCTATTAGTTAATAACTGAGTTATGAAAATTATTTCAGCAAATTAACGCCATTGACAGACAAATAAGCACAAAATTATAATTATCCAGTTATTACATACGAATTTGTATAACTGACAATAGATCTTTAAATGTTCTGATCCCTGAAATTCCTCAATAAAGCAAATTCTTGAACTTTGGGTGAGCTACGTAAGTAAAAATACGTTTACTGTTAAAAGGATGGGTTATGCAATTTAAAAAGAGCGACAGTTACATCACAAACCGCTCTTTAACTTCCACATACGATCGAAAAGAGAAGTAAAAGGAGAAAATCTGTTTACTTTTTATCTTTCAACGGCAATTTCGAAGTAACAGAGGAGAGGGGGGGAGAAAAAGAAAGGCTGTCTTATCTCAAGTTTTATTTTATGCGCTAAAAATAATCTATCTTTAACACAACAAACACAAAAATCCCGAAGAGGTCTAAAATAATACTGTAAATGCATTTCAACTTATTTCTACCATCACTGCAATAAGTTGTGAGGCCTTAGAAAAACACGCCGTGGATTATCGGTAGCTAAAAGGGCTCTAAAGATAAGCTTGGAGATTGTGCTTTGCTGACAGATGCGGTTATCGGAAATAGAAATATTTTTGTAAACCACACTTATCTTTCAAATTGGTCTCCCAACTTCCAAACGGAGGTCCTTCCCAGGCAAACAATTATCTCAGAAGTAGTACTCAGTAATGAGACGCAGAACTGTTTTCAATACGTAGCTGGTTATCTTTGGTTGAATATAATTAGCATTTAAAACTTTTAGATGTTTGTTTCAAGAGGCACATTTACACCTCTTACTAATGACTCGTGCGTTTACTAGTGATGGACACTATTTCAGAAGTAGTATTCTGAATAGACACACTAACTTTCGATACGCTGCTTTGTTTAAATATAATTAGTACTTAGGATCTTCACATGTTTGCTTAAAGAGGCACATTTAATATTGTTTACTAGGGATGGACACTTTGCATTAATTTCTACGTGTTGCATTATCTGGAATTGAGAGAACAGCGAAAAGACCCCATAAATAGAATTTGCTGTAGAAGGTGTGTTTAATAAAAATACAATGACTTAAAACTTAACAGGCAATTAAATCGAATATTCAAATAATGAGTAAATTTGTCAGTTAATATAATTTAATAATTTAGAACTTCACGTTATAAATACACATGTAATTTCCCCTTTGCAGTCCGATGGTGCCTCTGACTCGACATTCAAGACTGTGCATTCATTTTGACGTTTTATTTATTTATTTTTCAAATTTAGTTGTTAAAAACGCCTACACAATGGTTAAGAGAGGTAGATTAATTTCTCAAAGAAATTCGACTTAAAAGTATTACACATATTTATTTTTCATAAAATAAACAAATCTTTGTATTAGGTGAATAATTTTACATCTAATTATTTTTCGGACTGCAAAGGGTTAAATATGGTTTATTTAAATCTGAATGAGCCCTTACTACTAAAATCGATATGCTCACATTGTATCTATTAGAGCGAAAAAAGTCAAAACGATTTTCAAAAAAATAAAAAATTATACCTCCCCCCCAGGCTTGTGTAAAAACAGTACAAAATTGTAATAGGACACTAAAATTCATAAGCAGTTAGAGCATGATTAAAGATATAAAAAAAAGATTAATTGGATTTGAATTTTTAAAAAGGGAAGTCCGTAAAATTTCAGCTTTCGATCTTTTTATTAAATATGATCGTTCTATATTAATGACATTGCAAGCAAATAAATGGGAGGAAACTTTGATTAGAACCACTTTCCTTGTTTAAATTCATCAACCCCCAAGACGAAAAATATTATGTTTACTTGGAATCTATCGAGATATATTTTAAAGAGAAAAAAATACTAAGGATAATTTTTCTTTTTAAAATTCTTAAAATAATTTTCTTAATTTAACTGTTTTTTATTTACTTATTTTATTTCTTTTAAATGTCTTTTTCCCATTTTAATTTATAATTTATATTGCGAAATAAGGCAGAAAATTTTTATTTGAACTGCAGAATCTTCAAAAAGAAAAACCAATCGATTAAAAAAAAACTCGATATTTTGCAAAAAAAAAAAGTTTAATGAATGTATTCGTGTGTCTAAAATATTACATCTTATCTTCTTTAACTAAACACTCAATTTTCTCTTTATTTCATGCATTAACTTGAAATTAAAGTATTGCTAATTATCATATGTGCATAGATAACATTATGAAGAACGGATTAATTTAGTTCATTCTTTAAGTAGGTAAAACTTCAGTAAGTAGTTAAAATTTTTAAGTAGTACAGGCCTTATGTAGAACGGATTACTTGGATCATTTATTAAGTATTTAAAATTGTGAATTTAACGAATGTTTCAACTTCTTTGATTGTTCCAAATCGTTGTTTTGTTACAGCTTAAAAATAAGTCAGTGAGGTCATAACGTTACTGAGATGAATGGGTCATCTGAACACGATTTAAATTAGAAGCGTTCTTTCCAGAATAGCTCTTATAGCTTCCATACGAAACGTAAATCTAGCAAATCAAATCAAGCTCGAGTTGAACCGAGAATCGGGCGAATTATCTCATAAAAAAAGATTGAAATTGCACAAACAGGAAGCATGGATCATCCGCTGAATCTCCAGTCACACTAATTAGTGTGATTTGTGAGTGACTCTTGATAAATTTATTCCATATAATGATTAATTAAACCTCATATTTAATAAGAAAGAAGTTTGATTTCAGGAGTTCTTTTATTGTCCTGATATGTATCCAAATAGTATATAAACCTTTATCGATATTTTCATGAAAATTCTTCAGAAGAATTCAATTGCCAAGAAACTGTAATATGCAAAATTGCTGCCATTTTGACTATTAAAATGTTATTATTTATAGGCTTGCATGTGACCTCTAAATTGTGTGACTGCTCCAAGCATGATGAAAAAAAAAACTTTCAAAATGTAGCAAATGATAATTAAGTCCATAGATACCAAATTTGGCATATAGTTACTTCATTGATAGCGGGTGTTAGTCAGGAAAAGATTTGTCAAATTTTGATAAGATTTTTAATTAAAAAGTTTAAAAATTATTCTCTAATGATTTCGAGTTTTCAAGCTTTTCTTAAAAATTTCGGAGCACATTATTATTCAAAAACTCTTTTTTATGTTACTTCAAAAAATTAACTTTTCAGTCCTATCAATCTTATTTGAATAATTTTTTTTTTATTTTTAATAAATCTTTTAAAGCGCATTTAAGTATTTTTTACAACAATAGTTTTTTTGTTGAGTTTACCAGAATTCTTTTTGAAAGCCATTTGAGGGCTATTTTGAGATGGATCTCGGAATTTTTAACTCATGAGAGATTATGAAACCGGAACTTTTCTATTCCTATTATACAACATATAAATAGGAAAAATAAAAAAAAGGGAAATTTTTCAGGACAATATTTTTAATGGAATTTTTTTTTAAAAAATCTATTTTAAAGTGTTTTTTTAATTAAATGATTTTTAAAAAGTAAAAACAGATATCCGTACAAATACATTTTAATTAATCCTTTTTTCTCTAATTTTTAAAAAAGCAAAAACAGTTAATAGAAACAGAATTTCTATATACTTTTTTATTTTAACTTTTAAAAGCAAAAGTAAGGACAATACCACAACCATAATATAGTGACTCCCGTTTCAAATTTTTCTAAAATGAAGTACTCACTTAAAAGTAAAAACAAGTATAATCCGGGACAAATAACTTAAATCCGAAAACAATAAATAAAACACCAAAACTGTCCTTTTTCATTCGGCAAGTCTGGTCAATTTAAGTAAATCCGCAAGGCGAAGCAATCTTTTCGAAATCCGTTTTGAGCAGAAAGTAATTAGCCCAGTGAGCAAAGAGGCCCCGGTGGGGGAAGAAAAACTCCGTGATAAATTATCTGCTAAAAGCCGGGGGAAAAGTGATGAAAAGTACTGGCAAGAGGGGAGAATAAACACGGATATTAGTTTTCAGTCCACCCGATTTATACATCTGAATGGGCGACGCATGCGTGTGTAGCAGGCCACTGACATCCTATTATGCTTGTTTCCTGTGGTTAAGACAGGAAACAGCTCCAGCTGGCCCGAGTGACCTACGCATACTCCACCCCGAGTCGCCTTTTAATAGATCTATTTCTTCGGCAAAAACTACCAAACACGTGTGGGTGGACGAAACAATTCTAGAGTCAA
>JAOUZG010016694.1:3229702-3277196 GCA_026289955.1 Argiope argentata | reverse complement strand
GTGCTTTATTGCTTCGAGAAATAATAAGAATGCAGTAAATGGGGGGGGAGGTAGTATTGCATTAGAATGCATTTGGGGTAGTTTTCTACGGCAAAAACTACCCCAAATATGGAGGGGAAGGCATTCTCGAATCAAGATATTTCAGGGGCTTCCAAAGAATTCAAATTTTTAAAGGTTAACAATGTTTGAGCCGGTTGTAGATCTTAACAATGTACAAATTTTAGTGCGGAAACAAAAAATAAAATTAAAGTACTTTTATTTAAACTACGAACAACCTATTTGAATGGTTTGGGGCAAAGTTACTATTGAGAAAATTAATTTATTCCCATTTTTCAAATGCTTTAATTCTCAAACTGGGAACTTTTTTTTCAATCACTGATACAACATTTGTAAACAAGTTTAAATATCTGTAAAACGAAGGAAACTGGTGTAATGTACCCCTCAATAATATAATTATATAAATCCATTCTTTTATAGTAAAAGATTAACAAGATTTAAAAAGATTAGTACAAGAAGATTATTTGGGAAAGAAAAAATTGTCTACGGAAAAAAAAATACAGAAATTCCGGAATAAGAAGCTGAAAGATTAATATTCATAAGCAAAATGTATATTTAAAAATAATCTTCATAGGAAGCATACCAATAAATATTGATAAATATCTAGTATTTCACACTAAATTTCTTTTTATTTATGAGTGAACAATGCTTCGAATTAATATATATTTTCGGATTTTGGTATCACAACAGAATATTAAGTAAACAGTGTTGCGAAAGTTTTCGCACGTGGAGAAGTTTCGAAAGCAAAAATAATTTAAGCAGCATTAAATGAAAACATGGCATCTTAATTATTTTCTGTTCGCTTCTTACTTCTTTTTCCTAGCTTTTCTAAGGAAAAAGAAATTCGCCATCCAAAAATTTAAAAAAGCTGATTAAATTGAGTAAATTAGTGTTTAATGAAAAGACTTTCAGCTTAAAATTACTTTGTTGCAAATTTTAATGAAATGTTTTTGGGGCAAGAACAATTTATTCCTACAGCAGTTATATGAACCCATATAAAAAAAAATTAGATAATCTTGAATACTCTCTGAAAGAATTTTTTTAAATCACATATAATGAACAGATTTTTTTTTGAAACCCTTCACATTTCATGCAATGACACTCTTTGTTTTTAAGGTTGTTTACTTTCAAGTTCGTTCTACAGCTCTAAGAAACATAGATACACATGCAGTCATTTATAAGTGATGTTGTCTTGTTTAGCCATCTTCGAATTGTGAGCTTTAGTTATCGTTAATTTAGGTTTATTTGAATGTATAAAGATGGAACAATGACTGTAATTTGGTGTATTTTTTTGTGACAAAAATGATGTGTAGACGTGAAGAAGGAGATAAGAAAGTGAACCCCTAAAACGGAATAGACTTGTCATAAGTAATCGGCCGGAACTACATGATATACACGGGTGATTGATGAACAGGATTGTTCAGCAAGCAAAGAATTGGCAATTCATACGTTTCTGCATCATGTCAGCGGCTAAAGAAAACCAGTGTGAAGCTATTTGTTTTTTAGTGAGAGATGTTGGATTCTGAAAATCGCATTGAAGAATGAAAAAATATATGGAAGATGACTGCCTTTGATTTGTGTAAGGACTGGTACAAGTGTGTCCACAACTTTCGTGATGATCTTGCTTCATGAAGATGCACAGACTCGTATGCTAAACATGTTGGCGAAGTTTTGGCGAAATTTGTAGGAGTACTTGTCATATAGACTTATATTTCTTCATGGACTGATAAGTCTGTTCCCCTGAAACAGGCATTGAAACGTCATCTTTTTCTTAACTTAAACTGCAAAGTCGTGAATATTGCTCGAAATTGGCTTCCATCTCAGCCAAACAACTTTTACTCACAATGTATTAGTCGCTTCTGTAATTTTAGTGATTACTTTATAATACAAACTATACGATTTCATTTTGTGGTTCCCGTTTCGTTTTCATTTGATACACACTTACATTTTGGCCAAAGAATAGTTTAGATGCATTAACGTCCCATTTTGAAGTACCACCAGATATATTTTATTTTGAATTTCAATAGTTTGAAACGTAGTCATTAAATATGTACCACAATTAAGTAAGCAAATCTTTCTCCGAACATATACATCTCAAGCTTGGAATAGTATGCTAAAGCAGTTAAGATGTCACCACCAAGCGACCGCTGTCTTGGTCATTAATGTAACCAACCGGAATGGTCTTTACGAAACGTTCTCGGATATTCCCTAATAAAGATGTTATTCTCACTCCCCTGTATAAAAATAGTGGAACTGAGCAAGACCGTAAACCATAAAAGCGATTCTCATTTTAAAAGTGCCCCATGTGAGAGCTTTGGGATTCTTAATTTGAAACCTTTTCAAATGTATGAAGAGTTCGAATGCTTTTTTTTTCACACCAGGAAACCAAAATTTGTCATTGAACGACAATTTTGGTAATAAAAGCACATACTAAATTTCACTTTTTCAAAGTCATTGGTTTTTTAATTAATCGCGATTGCATGCACACGAAGAGACAGACAGTCAGACAGACCTCTCTTCAGTGGATTTTGATTTGATAGAAATTTATAAATTTTGCATTGGGGTCACATATTAGATTTCATTTTACACAGATAGACAAACAAATGGACAGATAGGCAGACATAATTCCGAAAATATGTTGTTCTTTTTCCATTCAGAGAGGATTAAAATGTGAAGATTCGTCAAATTTCAATATCGAATTTTTTGTGAATTAAAATTTCTTTTTGTAAACTTTTGTGTACGACAGAAACTAAATATGAGTACATTTTATTCGCATTATTGTTAGATGTCATTTCATGCATAACCTCTAAATTTGGAGAATTCACTTGAAACATCGAATAAATCAAACTTTTAATATATGAGTTCAGAAAATTCTTCTTGCTTCTCAAAATTGACTATCACCGCCAATCATTCGAATTTGGTCAAGTTATATTAACATCCCAATTTAAAGCATCACTAGGACTATATTAGGACGTACTCGTAATTTTGAACTGCGGTCGGATGACGAAAAGGATACATTAGCTGCCCCCCTCTCCAAACTTCCACACCACACCTGTGGGAGAAGATTTTACCAAGACGGAATTAACGGCAACCATATCTGATTTACACGATGATTCTTCGGCGGGATCGGGTCTCTCATCTGAAACCCCCCGATTCCGAAGCCTAAACTTCATCAATAGGCCGCCTATATCTCCATCAATCATTTGAAATGGAAGTAAGACGATGAATAGATGAGAAATTATAAAGAGAAAAAGATTTCTCACTCAGTTTCAGTTTTCCTAGACTATTTGGTAGCGATGGAAATTAAATGGATGTTCAGCTGTCAGTTTGTAATTTAAAAAAAAGCTCGTTCATGTTGCAAATCATAGCAAAGTATTCATAGCTACTGCTAGTCTTTAAAAATGGTTTAATTCTTTAATATGCATTTGATTCATTTATCATTAACTGGGTATTAAGATCAGACGATTTCATTTTTATCAGAGATAGCGTGAATGTTTCTTTATCTTATTAAAGATGGTGTATAATGGTTTGATGAATGTAAGATTAAAAATTAAAAATCTAGACTATTCCGGTTGCAATCAAAAATTTCTTTCCTTTGACCTTTTTTCTGCGTAAAAACATCCAGGAAAAAAATGCGGATTTCTACTCCCATTTAGATGTTTTCCCCATCGCTTACTTCAATATTTGAAATAGATCAGTTCTAAAGCAACTATATTATATTCCACTACTTAAAAGCATCGCTACTTAAACCAGTTAAATGGAACTTTATCAGTAGTGGGAACGTGACAGTTTGCTTTTAAAGCTTCATTTACAGGCGAAAAAAGGCTGTTTCAAACTGATGACCCTCGGATTTACGGTCTTTTGTCGGATATTTTGAGGTGCAGGTTCGATTTCCGATAATACATCAATATATCTTGCAGTAGCTCAAGAAGAGATCCCTCGACATTAGTAATGAAGGTTAGAATACTTTTCAAATAATAAAAAATGCCATTAGACTGTAAGAGATAAGGATTTAGCCTAGAAATATCTTTAGAAACATCAATATATCAACTTTTTTTTTGCAGATGTTGAAACGTTTTAAGTTGTCGCAATAAAAATAGCAAGAAAATCATTGACCCTCCTCCCTATTTATTTCACTTGCAGAATTGCTTAAGATACTCAGAATTTAACTGAAAATATTCTATTGTTATAAAGATTAACGTGATTAATTTTATATTTCTTGAGCATAGATTTTAATTTGCATTTGTTACATCGCAAGAAATTAAACCTCTGTCCAATAGATTAAAATCTTTCAACTATCAAATGTGTGCCAAGGAACTAAAAATTAATTTCTTATGACAACCCTGTATTTTCAACGTTCACTAAAGGTTCCTATACTTTCAGATATCAATTGATAGGTAACAAAAATGTTTACATTTTTAAAATAAATTTTTTAAATGAATTAAACAATTATTGTCCCGTTTAATGCTGTTATGGCTAAATTAGCGTTAGATTGAATTCAACAATCAAATTAGCTCGTGGCATAGTGTTAACAAAACAGGTATTCCAATTTTTACAATAATTACTGTTCGACTTATTACAACAACAAAATAATGCACAAGAATTGGAACAACATTCTTCATCGTATCGTAGCCTCTAATGCGTTTCGGGAATTTGGAGAGGGGATGCCAGCTCAGGAGTCTTCCTCGTCATTTGACCAAGGTTCAGAATTACTTGAGTCGTTCAAAAATAGCAGTAGAGTTGCTTTCAAACAGAACATTAATATAACTAACTAAATTGAACTAATGCACGAACATGAAATCACAAAGAGAAAACATTGTACGTCAAGAAATTCGACTTCGGAAATTTGTTGAGTATCTGCATTTAAACTTTCCTTACGTCCAAAAAAGGCAGTTTTTAAATTATACCGGTCTATCTATAAACATTATAACTTTAAAAGATTTGTGCTGACGGATAAAATTTGGTGCATAGTTTCGGTATCTAAAGTGTAGATATGGGTCAAATTTTGAATCTGTTAAAGGTTGACCGTCTGTTAGTTTGACAATCTAGTTAGATGTAAAACATGATAGTAAAAAAAAGTAAGGACTTATAATCTCTTTATTATATTTGTAGTTCTAAGCCAACATTTGGTTTTAATCGCTCGTTAAAAAGCGTCAAAAATATTGGATTCTACACAATTCTACAATGAACAAATAATGGTATATTTTTAATTCATAGTTATATAGAGTGAAACGAATTATTCTTTATATGGAACATCATATCAAATGGATTGTCAAATTATTCTAGTTGTGCATTTGCAGACGATTAATATTCTTTGAGCAGAGGATTGCTGAAAACCATGTGAAGTATTTCTTTTTAAATCCCTAAAAGAATAATTTTCATGTAACTTAATTCTAGAAGTCCGAATACATTGCTTATAAAATAATCGAATTTGAATTATTATAGAATACTCCCCCGCCAACATCCATAATCTTCTCGATTCTATTAAATCGCTAAGAGCATTACTTTCCTCTTAGCTCAGTCAATAAAATTTCGAAAGGGAAAAACTTAATATAAAAATGAATTTTAGGCCATTTTTAGAGCACTACTAGAGGAGCATTTTTACAATAGCCCCCCCCCCCAATCCCCTTGGAGCTGTCTACTCCAGGCTCACTGAAAGGTTCAAAATTCCTTGTTTACGCAAGAGCTATAATCTCTGTAATAATCGGATCAAGTTCAATTCAACTGATGGGTTCAAGTAAATCTTTTTGATATTGTTATTCTTCCGTTTGCTATTAAATAAGCAAACAATACGAATGATTCTTTTCATATTTATGCGAACCTCTTTTATAAATTTAAATATATATTTCAATGAATATGATTTTTTTAAACATTTTAACTTTTTACTACGTTTTCATTTCACTTATATAAAGAATAGAAAGATAGAAACTAATTATATATATATATATTATTTATATAATTCAAACACCAAATTTTGAAGAATATCCACATTTCAGACCTCGGAAAAATACATTTTTGTAATTATGTCAGTGGTGGTCTGTTTACAAAACGATAATTCAAGAAACGTTTTTAACTAGATGGATGAAATTTGTTTTGTGGTTTTCGAGCAGAATTTGTAGGTTTTTATCAAATTTTGAACGAAATCCACCTACAGGAAGTTTGTCTGTCAATCTGTCAGCGCGCAAACGAATACGATTTATACAAAATGTGAAGAGATAGATAGATAGATAAAATTTGATACAGAGGTTTAGCATTTAAATTGGAGGTTTTTATTAAATTTTGAAATAAATGTGCCAATTTTTTTACTTTCCCATGCACTTTCTCTCTGCACTTTCCCGTGCATGCAAACGCGATAATTCAGAAACGCGGTGAATTAAATGAAATTCGGAATCTGATTTTGTCGCTAAAATTGCAGCTGCTGCGGCAAATTTTAGTTTCAGTCGATTGAAAAAAAGGCTTCCGAAATGCACATTCCATTTCTTTTTTCATGCTACAAAGTACGGAATTTTCGGATGCAGGACTATCCAAACATTCATCTCTGCCCAGGGCTTAATTTTATGCAGAAGAGGAGAGAGGCGTCCTTTGATATTGAGAGTTTTCATGAGGTCTTCTTGTGGTTTTTCTATGCAGTATGATGTAAATACATCATTTCTTTAAAAAATACGGCCAAAACTGTTTGAAATCTACTGATTTGCAATTTTATTTATTTATGAGTGATGCTATTGCTAAGGAAGGGAGAGAAAGCAATGCATGCTCTACATATATGGTGCGATTGCTTCATATAGCGTACTTAGGTAACCTGGGATACATTCAGTATGCTCTATTATATAATCAAGGATATATTTTAGCAACGTTAAAGGGACTGAATAATTGAAGGTCTTTATTGACAGAGCAACCGCACCTTGGATAATCTACGAGGAGGAAATTTTCTAGAACGCCTTAACCGATAATCCTTTCTTCCAGAGCTTATTGTTTTTTCACGGATGCGATCAGATTTGAAGAATAAGCACAAGGAAGCATTCTAAGCTTTGCAAGCGACCAGTTAGGGGTCTCAGATCCTGGGTATGATCGAGAGCAGGTCGATATGCATACACAGAGTGCATTCTTTACATATGCAGAGGTTACCTGCACGTACATGCTTGGGGCTAAATTTTGAGATCAAGGGCAGAAATTAGGAGAGGCACAATCCAGCTCTCTCGGCGTCGTCGGAAATCGATCTGAAAGCACATGTACACCTTCGCCGCCTTCGAATCGTGACGTCACATTGGAGTACCGCAATGAATGACGCAAACTTTTAGGTGGGCGGCACTCGTGAGTAAATCAGAGTAGCTGGTGGGGGCAAACAGGTGGGAAGCCCAACCATGAATGAAAAAGGGGTAAGGCAATGTTTGGTGTCGCTCAATGGAATCACGTGCAACTAACTTCTTATTAGGGCTTCACTGAATTATAATAATATCTCTAAACTGAGTTTGCAAACATAAGAGGCCATACTAAAGGGAATTTAAACTAAATATTTAACCATAATTTGGTTATATACGATTTTTAATAAACTGTGCCATTTCTGTTTGCTTCTGTTCGGTTCAGTTGGATATCGATATTTTTCAACTATTGAAGGTCTATACTGAGTAAATATTCTCTCTCCGTTTTATTTTATTTTATTTTTTTTAATTTTAAGTAGCTTGAGAAGAAATTTTGTTGACTTTTAATAGATCGCAGGTGCATCTTCTTTCACTCAAGATTGAGGAAACATAAAAGCAAATCGGATTTTTAAAGAGAGTTATAGAATAAACAAATTTATTTTAATTTGGAGGTAACACAATTGCGTTCTGTTTTTTTGTCAACAATAACCCGTTATTCATGAAAAACACATATAATAAATTCAGTGGTATAATGTTGCATGCAGTATGCCTATAATAACACTTTGAACAAGATTTGGTTTCTGAAGGGATGCATCAAGTAAAACTATGAGAAGAATCTAAGGACCGCCGTAGCTTGATGGTAAACATTCAAATTTAGAACCGGCAGATCCAAAAATCGTAGCATTATTCAAGCGAAGAATCACATACAAATATGCCCAGTGTATGAGGAATTTATCAGGGTCAAATTCCCTTCTGCTTGTGTGGCGTGAAAATTTGGAAAGGGGTGTCGGGATTGGTGTTTTCCTTATCATGCAATCGCGATCCAAAATTACGAAATCCATCCCAAATTTGCCAGCAAGTCATTCCAAAATGCGACGTTAATACAGCTAAAACAAATTTCAGACATTTATAATAAATGAGTTCGGACAAATGTAAAACAAATTAATGGCTAAGAATGGAAAAGAACAACAACAACAGCTACTTTTTTGTTCTCTTTCATATGAAACTTTTGTACTATCGAATTTTATAATAGAAATGTATAATATAATTTATGCAACAGCTTTTCACCTTTGTACAGGCTGTTTTTACAAACTGAACAAGCGTTTATTTCCTTAAATATTACAATCAGAGACAACCGTTCAAAAGAAAAGTTTCATTAAATAAAGTAGAGCAATACTATCAAAATATTTTAGCTTCTATAAAAACTGATAATAAAAAGTTTTAAAAATTATATTTTTATATGACCCCTATAGTGAAAAAATGCCAATTATTAATAAGTATAATCTTTTTATAAGACCGATTCCACCGAGGAACCGTCATGTCAGCGGGTCTAGTGCACGCTAATCCGTAGGGACCAATCGTCCTCCTATTAGTGTGGTGTAAAAGTTTGGAGGGAGGTGCCAACACAGGTGTCTTCCTCGTCATACGAAAGAGATAGATGCCCATATTTAGTCCAATACAAATCAGTACTCAAAATGGAAGCGTGGACTATAGCATGCTATGAATGAGCACTTGAACTAGTGTTTCAGAAACTTATTGCGTCTGTATAAACAAAGAGTTTATACAGACGGGATAATATCCAGAGTCTTAATACCCTAATTTCAGTGAAGGAAGCCAGAGGGCGAAAGATGAAGACCGATCTGGGCATCACTTCGTATCCACGACTGTGACAAATATCGACAGAGTACAGGAAAATAGCGTTAATGAATGAGCAGTTTAATACCACAATGGGTATTAAACTGCTCAAGCTCCTCACATGATCCGTGATGGTTTATATTGTCGAGAAGTGTTGATAAGATACCTGCCGGAGGAATTCGCTCTTTATCACAAGATTGCATGAACGGCGAAAAGCATCGAACACAAAATGCGGTATGAGATACAGAGAAATAACTTTCTTTTCAGGATTCTGTAATGAACTTGAGTGCACAGCTTCATTCGGTCCTCATCAGTTTCTCAAGTCCGTATCAATGCAACATCCCAATTCACTTGTGACTAAATATTTTAAGATTTCACATTCTGCAATGAAGGAAATGCTGATAGTCTTTCGGAACTCGAAGGTTGTCATTTTGATTGATTTCCTCACTTCAAGGATCATCAATACAGCACACTAATGCGATATCCTCATCAAACTGAAGAGTGCCATTCGACGTAAGAGACTACGACTCAAGATAGTTTTTCAACTTATACAATAATTGAAGACCTGAGTCCCGAATATTTAGTCACAACCCACAATCCCGATCTTGAATTGTGAGATTTCCAATCTTTCTTCATTGGTGTCAGAGCACTTTTGAGTCGTCACTTCCGAAAAATTTCAGAAGTTTAGCATGCTGTGATGAAATTTCTCAAATCGACAGACGTCGATTTTTACCAAGTTTGTTCCTTAAAATTAATTTCACGACACGACAAATATATCGTTGCCGATGACAATTACATGGAGAAATATCCAAAAGTTTGTGTTTTTCTTTGCAAGGATATACTTTTGTTTATAGTAAACCTTCCTTGACAAAAAACACGACAGATTTTCGGGACCCTCCTGGCATTTTAAATTATCAGTTTCTCATGTCCTTTTTTATAAGGGCAGCATTGACATGGTTCTCGGTTTCAGGACCTTGAAAACAGATACCACCAAAAAATCGCCACGTACGCAGGCCCGGTACACGCTAAACCCGTCAGTGCTCCAGCTAGTGAGGTGTAGAATTTTGGAGAAGGAGTGCCAGTTAAGGTAATGTTCTCTTCATCAGAAAAGGAAATAATTTTCTTTTCAGAATTTGGCGCGAGACTATGTGCACAAAAATCAGTATGCAATAATGAGTGCGATTCAAAGTCACGATATTTTGCAAATTTCTTTCAAGTCATGATGATTGTAGAATGTACTACTAATAAATATTAATACTTTATACCAATAAATATTATACTAAATAAACTACTAAATAAATAATGATTTTTCTGCTTTGTAAAATTTTCATTTCAAATAAATATCTCCATTAAAATGCTTGACAAGTAAAATTAAAAATAAATATGTATCTGCAAATTTTGCCTACAGAAGCGGAAAATTTATGCCAATGCAAGAGAAACAATTTAGAAATTGCCACTTTTATATTATAGGGGCCTTATATGTATTGAATTTCAACAGTTTTTCATTACTAACTCCAACAGAATTCAAAGAGTCTTTATACAACTTTCCACTTTATTTAATGAAACTTTGTATCTGGAAGTATATGTCTAAGCGCATTATTTGAGAAAATAAACACTTTCTCCACTTTTTCGGGGAAACTCGGTATATTCATCTACATGGAAATTTTATTTTTCTTATTCTCCTCAATGTCTACCATACTGGATGTGTGCAAGTTTTGAGATGGCTTTTGAGAAAGTTGTTCATTACTTATATATTTTTGGGGGGGAAGGGAGTATCATATAGCTGTACCTTACCTCTAGTGAAAGTAAGACCTGAAAACTTAAAAAAAAGAAAAAGAAAAGAAAAAAATATGAAATGATACTCACCAATGAAAGCAATTGCTTCAGGAAAGTAAGGTGAAAGATTCTGGGACCAGTGATCCTGAACAGGGATTTGCAAGTATCGGATGCCAAACTCATCATCCTTGAAAGCATTGGGGAGATTAGGAGTAACATTCAATATGTAAGTTATATTGTGGCGTCTCAGGGCCTCCAAGTCAGCCGAGTTTTCAGCATTTCCCAGGAACAAATACGGCAGAATTTCCACTGGAAATGGTGGATCGTTAGGAGTAGGCTCACCTGCCATTCCACTGTCTAACTGTTCCCCATCATTGTCAGCCACAGGGGCAATTCTCAGGTTATCCAAGCTCAAATCCCCATCTCTTTGATCCGGGGGCAGACTCTCGAGCCATTCGGGGAAACGGCGCTGAAATGCCACAAAACCCCCTGAAAGAAAAAAAATGTTTTTTGTGGAATATCAGTATTTTCAGGGTAAATATTTTGGACAATATCATAAAATACTTATTTCCTTAAAAATTTTAGCAGAAAATTAATTGAAAAACTTTTAGATACAAATATAAAAAGATTTTATACATATATAAACAACTGTAAAAATTAAAATAGATAAAAAAAGTCATCTGTTCAAAATATTGGAGAGAAGAAATGTGCTACCTTAGTTTCCGAGCTATAAGAAATAAGCTGTATTCTAAAAGTAAAGCATTTCTTAGTTCTTGAAATAAGAAATATTACGTTTTTCTGAGAGTCCCATTTCAAATTTTAGAGCCTCAAATTCCGAAAGGAGGGTCCAATTGAATGAGTGGTATTCATGAACGATCACATGATTTGTTCAAAGTGCTGGTGTTAATTTAAGAAATGCATTACTTATCTCTTGAACTAAGAAAGAAGCTTTTTTTCATTCCTATTTTTAAATATAAAAGTTCAACTGATAAATAACAGGAATGTTTCCATTTTTAGCAACAGGACAACTTTAAAATAGTTTTAAATTAATCGATTACTTAATTCTGTACTTTAGAAGTTGTAGAACGTAATGAAAAATATGCAAAATATACATAGATATGCAATGTTTTTTATATGAAGATTTGAACAAAATCAAGAGCATTTGAAAAACTAAAGTAGTATTAAAACATGTATTATGGAAAAATAAAAAAATGAATATAGCTTCCCAAAGAATGAACGTAGAAATAAAAGTGAAACGGTTTTATAACAAAACCATTTCGAAATTCAAGAATATTAAATAAAATAACAATCTATGCTTTTGGCAAAAAAAAAATCAATTTTTCATCGTAGTCACCTTCATTAAAATAAAAAATTTTTAACGGTACAGTTTCATATTTTATCTTTGTTTAATTTTCAAAAGAATATTTCAATATCAATGAAATTGGATGTTCCAAGTTCAAAATTATGCATCGTATTTCATTAAAAAATAGTAATATCCAATTTTCACAGATGTCTATCTGCATCCAAATGCCGAGAAAATAAAAATGAAAAAAATCTTTAGCGTTAAGGATTGACAGAAACTGAATACTTTATATCTTCTTGTGGAAATCAATTACTATTTGAAATATTGTCTACCATATATAAGATAAAAGCCTGAAAAAAAGAAAAAAATAACAATATTTCTCAATAGATGCAACATAGATGAGTCCCAATTATTTTCGTTATTCTACAGCGTTGGTCATCAAGAAATATTTCCCGACATACCTTGAATAACCATGCGGAAATATTGGATTCTGTATTAGAAATATGAACTCTGGCTTTTACAACAAAAAAGTTATCAAAGAAAAAGCAATAGTTACCCAATTTCACGATGTAATACGAAATTTCACAATAATTATGATTGCTGAGTCATATACTGACTCGCTTTCGTAATATTTACTATCAAGAATTTCTTTCAGGAGGAAATAAATAACAAGAATTTCATATTTCTTTCCTTTTCATAACGAAAAAAATATTCTCAAATGTTTCTGAGTTCGCTTAAAATATATTGTATTTTTTACTACTTTTTTTACTATATAATCTCATGATTGAGAAAAAATCTCATCATATCTTTGTGAAAAATAACAAATTGCTTGTAATAAAAGTTATTAAAATGTTAAAATACTGATAAAACTTCATTCACATAAGAACATTTTCAGAAATTCTTATGTGTATGTGTATAAGATAAAAATTATCTTGCAACTTTTTAAGTTATTAAAAAATCCTATTTTATGTGCATATAAAGTCCTAAATATCTGTTTAGCGTATGACTGTAATAGACAAAATTTTGCTTTAATATGAAAGTTCACTTGCAGTAAATGTTTTGTGAGAAACTACAATAATTTCGAATTCATTTCTCTGTGTGGTTTCCAACGATTTTTTTCATTACTTTATGAATCGAGTATTTTATAAATCACATCCTATTTTTTAAGTGTCTACTTTTCAGTTTAAACACAGTTTTTTGTATAGTTCCAATTAAACTTTGAATTATGCTGAAGAAATTATTTTTCTATGCATTAATTATTTTTCTATGAATGGAAACTCACAGAAATTTAATATCACCAAAAAAGTACAACTTCATATAACAAATATGTTTTTCAGAAACGGAAAAAAAACCCATGAAGAACTAGTATTTAATATTGAAAGAAAATTAAAATTCTATCCTATTATTTGGCAATAAAATTATTGCTCCGCTTGATATATTTTATGAAATGAATACCTGATATAGAAAACAAAAATAGATATTGAGGAAATATCTATCTATATCCATTTAAATTTAAGGCAAAGGCTTACTAATTATTATTTTACAACCTAAATAATGCGAAATCATTCATTTTTAGAATTCATTTTAAATTTATGGGTCTACCGATGCGTTAATATTTCTGGCGAGTATTTTATTTGTACAAATTACTTTTTCGGAAAATCAAACATGCAAAATTCTACTACTTTCCCAAGTAAAAATGTAAAATCGAACTGTACATGAAGTTTGTTATTGAGCAAGGAAATACAGAGTTACGAAAGTTTAGAACATGTTTAGTACGTCGATCTCATCATTTCACTGAATATAAATTGAACAAACAAGAGTCATTTTTAGTATGATTATTTTTTGTCATACGATTTTCGTGGGTAATTAGGCGCAAAAATTGACACGAAAGTTTAGCGAGCACCTATTAAAACGCCGTTCGCACAAAATTATTAATAGCAATTACATCCAACGTCCACAGTTTATGCCATTTAATATCTTTCTTGAATACCAAGGGGTAAAATACGAACAGGCATTTAACCTTTAGCGTTCCACTGACGCCACTACAAAAACATTCTATTTCACGTCTTGTTTAAAACGCATTTAATAATTTTTTTTATCTAAACAACATAGATAGACCTTTGTTTTAATTTTTTGTTTTCTAATCGAAGTAATTGTTATCTTCAAAGGAATTTTACCATCGAATTCTAGCAGCAAGGCATCATGCGCATTTAATTAATTTTGGATGGCAAAGGAACATTAAAGTGTTAAGCATAACTAAGAATACACCTTCATGATCTCGTTAATTATAATTCGAACTAATGAAATTCAGTCCCAACAAAATGACTCTGCCATTCTCTTATATTTTTCAGAGAACAAAATTCAAATTGTTACATAATTGTTGTTTACGTGCCATCTATGTGATCGTTCTTATTTTCTCATTGTTGGTAAAATTAATGATAATTGAAGCCAATAAATTATTTTTTTTCTTCATTTACTGAGTACTGGGTCTTTTATACTTTTCGTTTGAATATTCACTTTCAAGATTAATATTCCATTATAAATTAGCTATTCCGAGAAAATATCGCCTAGTTGGTATGGTATAGAAGTTTAGAGAAGGAGAGCAAGATCAAGTAACGTCCTCTTTTTCTGACCTAGGATCAAAATTACCAAGTTCATCCCAAAATATTTCTATTGTTTCTTCAAACAATGGGATGTTACTCTAAACCGAAAAATGAAAAAAAAAATGCTTCGTATTACTTAATCTCAGCACTCATTGATTGAAACTGGAGGTTATACCTGCTTTTTAGAGTGTTAATCGTCTATCAAAATTTTGTAAGAAATAGAAGAAAACACTTTTCGTTTATCTTATAGCGATTTTTTCACTACATTTGTGAGCATCCGATGAGCATTACCAGATGTAAAAAAAAAAGATTTTTTTTTATGTTTTTACAAAAAGTTAAAAAATTCAGATGGATAGTCTTAATAATTCAGAGATAATATTCAGTAGTATCAATTATACCTCTGACTTCTTTTTTGTATTGTTTAAATTACATCATGATTATAAACGTTAAGCCTTAAAGTCTTCATTACTTTTACAATAGTAATTTGAGACCTAATTATTTATGCTCAATATGTTTTTTCTGTCACTCACATATCATTTCAAACGAGCGGAAGATGAAAGGCCATAGAGTCAAGGTGCCTCCCGAGAAAACACCCACATTATTGTTATACTGCCGCATAAGAGTGTGATTAACTCAAAAAAATAAATTCAGTAATCAGTGACTTAACTGATTAAATTTAGCTCGGTATAAGTCTAGTTATAATAACGACCTGTTACATTAGGAGACATTAGGGGACTTTGGAATGGATTTTGTAACTTTGAAACGCGGTCAGATGTCGTGGACAACACCTAAGTTGGTCCCTCTTCAGGCTTAGACATCGCACCAGCAGGAGATCATTATCCTCAACAACAATGGAGAGGGTGCGGACTAAGCTATGTATCCGATAGGAAGGGTATCGGGTTTCTAACTCAGAGACGACCATCCATCTGCAAAGACTCTAAAGTCGTCAAGTAGCTTTTCAAATTGTAGTATTGAAACTGCTTCTATCTCTATTCTGCATCTGGAGTTTTATTCGCGCAAATTTAGTTTGCTTTTTCATACAATAAACGTTTTTTTTTCACTTTATTTTTTATAGGAAATGTCAAGCATTTCATAAAGAATTTATTTTTTTCGTCAAAATTAACAAAAGTGAAACCAAACCTTAAAGCCATTTAATTAATCAAATTCAAATAATTTTAAACATTAATAAAAAAAAGACAAATGTAAATAATAAGTATTAGTAAACAACTTAGGAAAAAAGCCTTGATCCAGAGGTAAAAACTTAAGAGGAAAAATATGAGAAGCGACAAATAAAAGAAATTTTCATTCAACTTTGCCTCAAGATCCAATTTATGTAAGTGCAGCAGAACCTTTCAGAACCCAAAAAAGTGGGAGGATAGGAGTTAAAGTCTGTATTCCTATACAATAGCTTACGACATATACATAATGGAAGTTTGCGAAATCTACAGACGGTTCTTAAAATATTCATTTGCTTAAATAAATAAAAAATGAAAATGATGGCAATTATTTTCAAAATTGTTATAGCTAAGTATTGTGAACTTTTAGAACTAACTTTTCGAAATACG
This sequence comes from Argiope argentata, assembly GCA_026289955.1. Classification (NCBI taxonomy): domain Eukaryota; kingdom Metazoa; phylum Arthropoda; class Arachnida; order Araneae; family Araneidae; genus Argiope; species Argiope argentata. The sequence goes on along the minus strand of JAOUZG010016694.1, from coordinate 3,260,899 downwards.
ATCTGTTTTCCGTCTCGTACAACTAGATGATATTTAAGAAGATAGAAGATTCTCATCAAGCTTCCTTTCGAAAGATTATGAAATTCGATATCCCCCTTATTATGGCTTATGTTTAAAGAACAGTTCATGCATTAGCTTAATATTATCTGAAATAAGATATATACATTAGAATATGATAAAAGTAAATTATTCTCTCTGGGAATAAGCTATTGACTATCCTATAAGTAGAGAAGATTCCCATTTTTTAATAGAACGAAAATAAAATTCCATTTAAAAAAAAAGTTTTGGTATGTTTGAAATGTAAAAGCATTCGCAACTACTAAAAACATTAAAAAACATAGTGAATAGGAAAACTCCTACGCTCAGCTTTCTATTTGGAACGCTTTCCCACCAAAAATTGTTTTAAAAAAATGTCAAATTTGGATGTGACGTGGAAGTTTTGATTGGTGGACACTGACTCACATTAGTATTGTGTGACTCACCTTAGTATTGTGGACAGTAATATTTGTATAATACAGTTAAAAATCTAATCCATTTTAACAAGATTGGGCACCAGCATGTCAAAGCGCTTTAATTATTTGAACAGAAAGTGGTTCTTTATTACATTTCAAAAGCAAATCTTTTAAAGCCCATTCTGTCTGAAATGTATTACAGCAGTGATTTGATAATATTTATTTCAGTTATATTAATTCCCATTTATGCAATTTAACTAAAGCAACGCTATTTTGGAGCGGTCTTTTAATTTGAACCGTGGTCAGATGACGAAAAGGATTCCATCCGCTTTAAAGATATTGCCTTAAAAGTAATTTTTTTAAACCCAAGCTTAAAGTTAAGGTATGTAAGGGACATAAATTGCTTTGTGCCGCTTCATCATCTCGACAGCAATGCAATGATAATAATAAAAAGAAGCAATCCAGTGAAACTCCAAATTCATCCTTTCTAGAAACAAAGTATAGAGTTATCTTACTTTAGACGTCTTCCGTTCTGATATTAACGTATCTAATATCAACCCCCCCCCCTAAAAAAGCAAATCTACCGTAAGATTATTTTCTCATTAACCTTCATAACCCTAGTACACTCGACAAGAGCACTTTAAAGAGCACCCCGATGAAAACAGCAAAGGCGTTTCTGGGGCTCCAACATAGTGATCATAAAAAGCAATTACCATTACAATTCAAAACACGTGCAGCTCTCAAATACCAAAGAATTCGGAGGGGATTACAAAAACAATTTTCCTTCCCGTTCGCCGCAAATGTAACACTATTTCAGTGCATTCATACCTAGTATATACCGCAAAAAAATGGAAAAGAAAAACTCTGTATACCACAAGGAACGACCTTGAGATGAGAGACCCGTGGCATTAGACAAACCAGCCGTAGAAAGAAAGGGCAACCCGAAAGATTCGCGAGGCATAACACCCATGTACACAGGTATCCACATAACAGGTGTCGCCTAACTTTCTTTTCTTTTCGCTTAGGGGTACCCCACCCACGATAACTGGTTTTTTGGCAACTGGTTCATGGTCCGAGATCGTCACGAACCTAGTTGAAGATGACTAGCACACTTGTTGATTATCGAAAATTTAAAGAGACTCACTAAGGCTTAATGATTTGGAGTTCCTTTCTTTTACTATTTTTGTCTAGATTAATGGATGCTTTTTGGAAATTTCATTGCCAAAGGTTCCAGAGTGAAGGAGCAGTGTTTTTAAAAAGAAAGACATTGCATTTAATCATGAATATATGTCGGGTAAAGGGGAAAGGATGAAAGTCATATTTCATTAAGTCGAAAAGTAAAATATAAAAATGGAGCCATAAAAATAAAATATCTATTGAATTTTGAGTGTTTGAAAGCAAAGAGATAATATTCTAAAGGAATATAATACTTATAAAATGGTATTTCTGGATCGATTTTCCTTAAATTTCGCATAAAGTGGTTATGTGAATAATATAAAAAGCAAAGTACAAACATGAAAATTAATAATTGCTCTCTCTATTTCAATTATAGGTGTTTGTATGTAAACACATTTGCACCATAATAAAGCGATCGAAACATTTATATGCAGAGGATTAGGATGAAGTTGTTAGAATAAATTTCTGTTTTCCACATAAACCAGAAAATGATACCTAAAAATAATGCATTAAATGGAAACATTTGAAGCCATCTAGCCATTTTTGAGTACATTGAGAAAGTAATACATGTTTTATAGAAAAAAAGGTTATTTTAGGGGGTGGAAAAAACATCGATTAATTACTCTTTATCAATAATAAAAATCGATAACTTATTAATTCGATAAATTTACAATTCTTATCCAATTACGAAAATTAATGTTTTTCAAATTCATTCGTCATCGTTATTCTTGGGGAAAATTTATTTGGAAAGCTCTACAATATTAAGAAACTGCTAATAAAATTAAATTTCAAGATAATGCTATAATCAATGAAATAAGACTGTCTAGTTAGTTTTTAGGACTGCAAGTCAATTCACTAACAGAAATCTCAAAAGTATTCCGCTATTTAATATTAAGGAGTAACACACAAACACTAAAAAAATATATCTAGATAATGGTAGAAATTACATGATGATACTTAACATGCACTTCAAAACTTTAAAGTGCTTATCTCCATAATAAGCTTATCTAATACAGTTTATTGAAATAAGTAACAGCTTATTGATATCTCAAATATCCCTTTAATACTGATATGTTGGCAAAGAATAACGAGAAAAAAGCTTTTAGCTCATTCATGTAGTTGAAATGTTCAATTCTTTATATTTTTTTGGCTAACCTAATATATATATTTTACTCCTGCTTTTCTTCCTTAATAATCAATTTAGTAATCATATATGTAAAAATACAGAAATACAAAAGAGAAAAAAATATTTACAAGGAGATTAGAGAAATATGCAAGGGATGGGTCGATTTCATAGCTTTGGGATACAACAAATTTACAAGAGAAATAAAATCGATTGGTGCAGCATCTGTGCTACTCGAAAGGAAAAAATTAGGCCAAGCAAGTTCTCTTATTTATTGCTGTTTCATTAAAAATACTTTGCAGTTGTGGTTTACTTAGTCATTGTTTTCGTTCATTTTTTTAATTATTAATTAATTGTCTGTATGATAGCATGCATTTTGAGCGTTTCAATTTATTGGTGCTTACTTCCTGCAAAATATTGATTCACATCATCAATTTCATTCAATTGTATCATCAATTGCAATTGTATGAAAAGTTTTCGTAGTTTCCATAAATATCTAAATGTTAACTTAAATAATGCATATTAGTTATTATAAGATAAATAATTCAACAGCAGAAAAATATATAATTCTATTTCATATTTTATCTTCTATGTAGGTTTTTTAACATTTTGTTTCCCTCATTGTCCTATTTTCTGTAGTGCATATTATTCGAAACTTGGCGTTCTTATAAATACTAGGTTTTATCTTTTAAACTCTCGGGTTAATTTAATGGAGTATTGTTGATTAGTTTGAACATCCTATCAATGCAATTACTTTAAAAAGGTATTTTTTGATATTTTTGTGATTAATAAAATCGAATGCGTTTAATTAATGCTGACATAGACCTTTCCTCATAAAAAGAGTTTTGAAAAAATCAGAACTAGATTAAACCCTTAAGTTTGTTAAGGTCCACTGTTGGTTTTACTCAACATCCTGAATTAGATATTTTCATTGATTTTAACTTAATCTATACGTGAGTACAACAAATATTAAGACAAATTGAATCACAGAACATTTCCTTGGGGTATCGCACTTAAGTATGTTTCAGTATCTCAAGCGTAAAAAATGGTAAAAGAATTCTAATAAAGAAAAAATACAAAACTTTTTTTCCCGACAGAATTTAATTGCTTAAACCCAAAGTTTTCAAAAGTTTTTTTACCTGTAAATCTGTCCGGAAGGAGAAAAAAAGGAATTTACACTAGTTCGCAAAAATAAAAATGCCCACCCCTAAAATTAATCTAAAGTTCAGATAATAACTAATTTTAATGTGATAAAGTTCGAGTACTCTGTCTCTTAAGCAAAAAAAAAAAATCATTCTGAAAATACCGCAAAATAATCTCGTGACATCTGGCTCCAAGGCAATCGCCTAATTTGCCTATTAGATAATCCGAGCCTGAAAATAATTACACGTGGAAAACTTTCACAAAGCGAAACTCCCCTAAAGTGATTAATTAAAATAGTAAAAGTTTGCTGAATTAAAAAAAGAATCTAAAAAACAATCCTTCGAGCAAAAAAAAAAAATTAAAAAAAAATTCTTTAACCGTCTGAGTTTTAACTGACGGCATCTTATTATTATTATTATTATTATTATTATTATTATTATTTAAGTTTTAAGGTCTGAACAACTAGTTCAGACCTTAAGGTCTAGAACAAAGTTGAATAAAATAATGTTTTCCTCTTTTCTTTTATTTAATAATATCTTTGAAACCCTGATAATTTCAACACTGAAATATATACACAGGGACCAATTTGGCAAAATCGAAAGCTCTGACTAAGGGTACAAGAATTCTAAATATGCTGTCTCTCATGCATCCAAGTCAATGTCTCGAATTTTTAAAACAGCTCGCCAGCTGGATCTGAGAGCTCAATTTTATGGTGAATGTTAACGACAAATTTTATCAATGAATATCATGAGTTAGGAGCATACAGTTTCGTTTTTGGAATAACTAAGCTCGATCCATCTACTTAGCATTCCGAATCCGAGCCTGCGAGGGCGTCTTGTGAGTGTCGTAGTAAATAAATGGGCAAACCTAGAAGTGCTCATTTTAGGAAAGGGTGTTCCGACAGTTGAACAACCTCGATAAACCAGTCGATTTGTCGCTTTTTTCCCCGATTCCAAATGCAATGCACGCCCAATTCCAAATCAAAGCGCAAGAATTCAAATGGCAATGTCTTTTTGAAACTTGAAACGATCAATTGAAATTTTAGAGCAGCCCGACCGACAGGGGAAAGAAACCCTCCGAACTTTAATCACTATTTAAAGCTGCACGCATTTTTATCGCGGAGATATGTTATCCTAATAAATGAACGCAGCGCTTCGTAAACGTAATTTATTTTCTGTCACTTTTGGAATTTAGGAATGTTTTAACATTCACGAATCGAAACAACAAATAAAAATGTTCTGTGTTATCGAAGAAGTTATTTTAAAATCATAAATACATATGGCATGTTTCATCTTCTGTGAAAGAAATATTCACGGAGAATTATCACGTGTGAAATAAACGGCTGTAAATTAAATGCTTATGCTTTCTGCTTGGACATTATAAAAGTGGAATTTTAATATTATAAACACACATACGGAAATATTATACATTTTTATGTGCTCTGCTACTGCCTAGGCTTCAGTGTGCATGTAAAATATTTTTAAAAATAGAAGTATTAATAAAGTTTTAAATTTCAGGTGGCAATATTCCAGACGTTTTCTTTTCATTTTTTTTTAAATTCAAAAGTGCATATTAGTTAAAAGTTTCATGACTGAAGCTCTTATGATGATGTCTGCGACACTAAGAATTTTCAACTGACTCATAACTGTTTAAAATCTGCAAATCCAATTTAATTCTTTGTTATTTTTGTTATTTTAATTTAATTAATGAACCTTAAATTCTCAAATTTACTTTAATTCATTAACTCTAATTTATCAGTTAAAATTTCAATCTTTAATTTAACACGTATAATTTTTTGCATCATTTTCATCATTATTTTCAAATTTATGGAATTGACACACTCTGTTGGTGAATTGATCCAATACAGACACCCTAACCACAGAATTTGATTATAAATCAGATCACTTGGTATCTTCTATTTGTGCATAATTATGCACAAAATGAAAAATTTTATACTTATATTTAGTGTTATAACTTAGCATTAAACATTATTGATTATAATATAATTAGTTGGTAATTATAATAAATAAAATTGTTTATTTTAGAAAATTGATTTATTTATAAAAATCTATAAATAGATGCATGAAATTCATTCAATTTTTTTAATAATTGAAAATTGCTATAATATTCTATGATCACTCAGTATAATAATTTCTTTTTGCTATCTAAAAATATTTATAAACTTACAAATTTCCGTTGTCAGTTGTCATATTGGTTAAATGCCATGCTATTTGAAGCCCTTGATATTATTATTTTCCAATTCAAATATTAGGTGATATATGGAAAAAAAGCGAATTATTTCCTATTGGTCCTAATCGAAAATTGCATCTCACGGTCAAGAGGGGTTTTTTTCTTCTAATTTCATTTATATTTTACATTGTCGCCGACCTGGCACAGAGATAGCACACCCGGGTTCGCGTCCCGGTTTGGGCATGGTTGTTCTGTATTCCATTTGTGAGGCGTGTGAATATTCCCCTTTTAAAAAGGGGCTGTGCAAGTGACTGTGATGAGTGTGTAGCTAAAGTCGTACACTTGGCCCTAGTTGGCGCCATTTCAAACAAGAGACGCTTATTTCGGCTTAATTCCGCTGATGCATCAGCAGGCTTGTCTATGGCAAATGCCATTAGTAACAACAACATTTTAAAGAAAATAACTTTTTAAAAATAGTTATCAACGATATAAATTTTGGTTTTCAACTTGCATTGATTTATCATATAATTAAGTTTTTTTTTAAGTTTATTCCTTTTGAAAATTGAATTAAACATACAAGGAACTTTAGTGGAGTTCATTCACCTGATGTGCAGTTACAGCACAGTGACATTACTTGATATGTGACCAGTCCATATTTTCTAATATGCTTATGTCACGTGTGTATTATTCAGCACAAGTATTTTGCAATTTTATAAATATAGTTTTAATTCAGACTTTAGGGCTTACATACAAGCATATTTTGCAGCTTTAAATTTAGGCTTGATTCTATTGCAAGAAACGGTTTTTTTATTCATAAACGTGCATTAAGCAATCTACAAACACTATAAAATGCAGCATCGTATTAGCGGCTGAGTAAAACTTTTTTGTCACTTCTTACTTTCATGGAAACCACCTCACAAACATTTTCACGAAAAGAATCTCTCAAACGACTGAAAACAGCATTGCGGTATACTTTACTCAAAGAAATCTTAATGAAAATTCGTCATGATGTAATAACATTTGTGCTTATGTGCAGTAAAAATATACTTCAGTAACCACTGAAGCGAGTGCACTGTAAAGAATAAGCTATTGCATTACAAAGTGTTTCTTCTGGAAAAAGTCGAAATATATCAGCCTAAGCAATATCCCCGCGCATTCACCAAGAATTCACGCACAATACCATCAGCTCCAAAGCATTTTCCCAGAAAGAGTATTTGCATTTTCGAGCTTTTACCCACAGAGCCACAAATGCAACTTTTTATAATAACTCCATTTCTTCCACACAATCGACAAAGACACAATATGTGAAAAGAACAGGTTTCAATTTTCTTTCTCGGAGCTCAAACCTTGTTGAAAGACGTTTTTATGATCACACCAACGCATTCTTTTCGAGCCTCTCAAATATATAGGAAATATTTTATTCCTTTCATTTTCTCAAAGCTCGGAAAAGTAAAGGTCGAACTTATGCACTCAAAAGATGGTAATTAGCGGATCTTGGTTTGGGAGAACGCTCATCTGATGTTCACAAAAGGAGAGGGATCTGAATGCTTAGAAGTTTTGCTTTCGCATATGCTAAATATAGCAAAAGAAAATATAGTAACAGTCGAAATTAATGCAACTGATGGCACTCATTTTTTCCCAAAATATTTAGATCTTCACCAGTAGAATTCTAAAAATACCATTTTTGAATTACACTGTAATTTGAGTAAAATAAAAATTAAATATCTCGATGAGATGAAAGACGATAAGGATAAAATAGCTAAGCATTTATTGAATATTTTAACCGATTCTTGAGATTTGAATGGGCTTATTTCTTTGTAATTTTCAATTATAGAACAGCGTTCGAAGAAACTTCATTAGTTTTTACTTTCTTGTAAGCAAAGTATATAAATAGAAAAAACTCAAGATTTAAATAAAGCTCCACGTTTCGGAAAAACGTATTTTTGGAATTGTGTCTGCCTTTTCATTATTACGCGACTTTAAAAATAAATTTATATATTTCTCGCAAATTTGGTAAGAAATTCGTTAAAAAGAAAATTTTAGTTTGGATGTGAAATTAATAATTCTAAATCAGACTTAGCAACTATCAATTTTATCGCTATTGTATATTTGCATAAAAATCCATTGAGTTTATTTTCAAAAAGCTTGAAACGTATTATTAGTTTACTTTGAAATGTCTTGGTAATGTTTTAGTGGTGGTATTTTTTTTTTATTTTAATTTCCTAATTCAATAGATATAGTATACAATATTTTTTTTCACAAAATTGAATTAATTTCCCAAACAGGATGCACTTTTAATCGAAAATCCAAAAAAGTAAAGGGACTCTATAGGAAATAAATAACTTTTTTAAGCGAAATTCTTTTAGCAAACTGGCTTAAAAAGGAATTTCTTCGGCTGCTCTTTCTTTTCATCAATTAAAGCTAATGAAACCATTAGAAACCTTTCCCAGATTTTAACTGTTTCTAGCAGTTACTTATACACTGAAAAGACTTATTATCTTGATTAGTTTAAGAAATGTGTTGATTAATTAAACAGTATCAAAAACACTTATTTATCTCGAAAGAAATGCAAGAAAAAAACATTTTTTTGATTACAGAAATTTAAATGGTATCATTTTAGAAAAAGAAGTAAGTTACTGCCTAAGTGCGTTTTAAATTTAGTTGAAAATTGCAATACAGCAAATTGCATTATACTCATAAATATAGATTACAATTTCAATCACTTGGATTAATAAGAATAGCTGACTGCCATTATTTATAAGACAGGGCTCAATAATATTTTCTCAATATAAAGACCAAGAATAGACATTAACTTTGAATCACTGACAACACCATAATTGAAATTTCACATACATTGACCCAAGTTTTATATATATCTAAGTGAGGCAGAGACTTATCGGAATGAACAATTTCCAATTTTGAAATTTTTTTAACCAATAACATCATGCTGCAAATATTCAGAACACTGGCACATTTCTTCAAGCAGCATTTCACTGGTTTCAATTTGGGAAGTTGACATCCCTTTTAAAAGTTACAGTGTAACCAATAAGAGAAGTATGACACTCTCGTAATTTAAAATTGTGCACAAAGGACTAGAAAGGTAGCCATGTATTATAATTCGCCATCCATGCCTCACTAACAGGCATGAAGTCAGTAGTTCAGAATGTGCGAATATCATCTGAATCGAATCAAAAAAGTTTCTTGCGATTCCCAACAAACAAAACAAGAAACCATAAAGAAATAAAACCGTTCCGTTATTACATTTCATAAAATAATTCTTAACCGGGAAATAAAGATGCTAATAATAATGCTTGATACAAAAAATTAGCAATCCTTTGGGATTCTTAGAGGAAAAAAAGATGTTACAGTGTTGAGAAAGAAAACTGCAATAATATCGCATGTGCAGTCACATCTGTTACTGTAATGTGACTTAAATAAGCCAAAGTCCATCAAATGAATAAATAAATAAATAATGTAGGATTAACAGGACTCGTCCGCACAGTTTTACATCGAAACTATAGACAAACGAAATGTTAGTAATTCAACTCTTGCATGAAGGTCATTTAAGAAAACCACAAAAACAAACACATCGGGAGAACAGAGCTCAAATACTTTTCCTCGCTAGACCTCAGCGAAAGAATGAAAGACAGATCCAAAACGGAACGTGTAATCAAATTTTAGAATGGATAACTCAGTTTTTCGAGTTTGTGCCGTTCGGATTAAGAAGACTGCTAAAGAAGCCTCACACTCAAATCATTAAAAACATCAAACGCTCAATGTAATTCAACTCTTCCATGACGGTCACTCACGAATCCCTGAAAGGGGAGGGAGGGGAGTAGGGGAAGGCAGCTTGTAGAGCGGGGTTGAAATATTTAGATTTACATAGACTAGGCCAACAAATGTTTAGAAAGAAGAAGAAAGAAAGAAAGAAAGAAAGAAAGAAAGAAAAAGTAGAAAAAAGAGGGGGGTCATTTTTCTCCCATGTGCTTCGGAACACTGAAGTCAACAAAAGTCAAGAAAACGGAAATAAAAAAAAGCGCAATAAAAACAAATTAGGCGGGATAATATCTTCCCGTCGAGAGAGGGACCCTGGCATCACTTCAGTGAATACGATAATTGCAAACAAGTGGAGGTACCGTAGCCTCTAAAAAGGGAAGCGGGTCGGAGTGGTAACACTCGGCATTGCAGAAATTTTGTCTGAGACTCCTGTAAAAAGGAAGTTTCGAATGCAACAACAGTTTTTCATGAAGGAGCTAAACCCCCGGATGCTCGTACACAAATTACCAGAGACACTCGAAGCAAATGGTGAGAAAATTCGTACACCCAAGGTTAAACTGTGGTCTGTCAGTCCACCTACTGAAACCTGCGGAAGTAATGAAGTAGAACTCGAGAGAAAGTAGAAGCGGAAAAATTTTAATAACAAAAGCCAGTATAACTGTGTTCCTAACCTTTAATCTCTCGGCTGTCGGTAAAGAAACCTAACCGATGCAGGAAAGAATTTTTTCAGGGTGATTTAATAATGTTCCTAGACCTTAATTCTTCCTGTTTAGTAAACTCATTGGTAGAAACTGCAGAGCCGATATAGCAGGGTTTTTTTTTTAACTAACCGTGCATGTGTAGTTTTTTATATTTTATTTTATTTTTTATCTAGAGGCCATTAGAAATATCTAAAATCGCGTGCAGAATATTATTATTATTATTTTACTTTTTAAAAACCGGCGAGAGTAATAGGACAACTATGAAAAGGAGAGAAGCTATATATTGGATAATAGGGGTGGACACGAGACAAAGCTTTACTTACAACAATTTTTTCAGATATATATATATTATTACAACTACAGGCTCTTTATTTACATCAAAAAGCTGGGTTATTAGGATATTGCAGTTTATATCAGTGCAGATTGTGAGATATTTTACTTCTGAATTTTTCATATACCTTTTAGTTTCTTTAGTCTAAATGTATAATTTTCCTCCCTCAGTAATTTCACTCAACAAAAATAGAGGGAAAATACAATTTTTTGATCTGAAAACTGAAATTTGTTTGTCTAAAATAATTTTGTTGGTCTTAAAACTGAAATTTCTTATCTCTTAACGCACTATTTATGTAGAAGCATTCCTATTAAAAAAATTATATTTTTCCTCTTGTTTGTTTCATAGTAATAAATAGAACATAATCCGAATAAAATAATTTTTTACACTATCACAATATCATGAAAATTTAATATAGCTTATAACTAATTGGAATCAAGTCAAAATTGAACTGCAACAGTCATCGAAGAAAATGAAGTAAAGGATTGAAAACAAGGAAATAAAATTGGGAGCCGAATTTTACCTATCCTATTCCTCACGTTAGAGTGTTATCTTGTCCACATATCGGCTGCTCAGTAGCCAAATAAACATAATTTTAGAAATATCTTTTCGACCTCAAAAATTCATCAAAATCTAGATTGCAAAATGTTCAAAGATTTCAGTACATTATTTTTCTAAAATACTTCGTATACAAGCAAGTAAAAAGAGAGATGATATTATACGATGATGGAAAATCGACTGATAAAATGAAAAATCGCACATGTGAATTCGATAACACCTGTTTATTAGAAAATCCATCAACATAAGTCAGCAGACAGCAATTTTCCGTCGCAAAACAAGTGTTCCATTCGTCGAAGAGGAAAATATGTATATGCAAATGATTGATGGGGAGGAAAGATCTGTTTTGGAAAGAAAAGCTGGAGTTTTACGGGAATTTCTGTCTATCAGATTTAATTGAACTGTAAGAACAATCTTCACACTCCTATACATAGATGCATCAAAAATTTGCTTTCCGCTGAAACTCAAAAGTTTCAGATCATGCCAATCAGCAATCATATTTGCCAAATGAAGAATCTTAAAATATTATCAATCAGCTTGAACCGTTCAGTTTCATTGATTCATGGATGTGCGCGTTCAACGAACCATAATTGTTAAAAGCTATTTTATATTAATGTAAGGAACTTATAGTGGCGCGCGCGCGGATGTGTGTGTGTATGTGTCTGCGTTCGCGAATGTATTAGACCAAGTTAATTAGTTTTCCCCCTTCTCAATACATAATAATACTTATATACATCATTCCCATATTTGATCAGCAATTCCTAATGGTGGATTTTCATCGAGCCATACAACATCGCTGCCAATTGCCTGCTAAGGGCTGGAATCTTATCAATTTAAAAATTATTATTAGTCTAGTAGCCAAATAACTATATAAGAAATAGAAATCCTATCGATCATAAAGTATTATGAATACAACGTGCCTTTGTAAGTAATCAGTAAAATCAATACTAAACAAAATAAAGAATAATTTTTTTTATCCATAGAATATTAGTTTTAATTATTAATTTAACTGATTATGCTCTATTCATTCGGCAGGTCTTTTCAAAATAATAATTTTTCATGTCATATTTATTTCAGCTTTATTATTTAATTTTAATTTATCACGTAAAATTTATCGTTAGGAAGGAAATCAAAAACTAATAAATAGGGCTCATTTTAAAGAATTTTATTAAGTTGGTCATCATTAATTTAGTTTAATGGTATACATAATAAAAAATAGAAAGAGATAATTAAAAACATATATATTTTCACAAAATTAAAAAATAAAGAAAATAATTGAAAATTTGGTTGATTAATAGGTTGATTCAATTAAAAATTTATCGCCATGTAACAGTTGTTAAAAGAGGGTCTACATTAGGCGCATAACCTGGAGTTGCAAGAGTTTAAAATTGTTCTTATTTATGATATCATTTGGAAATTTTGCGTTATTAAAAAAGAAAGTGAGCAAGATCGGGAGGTGGGGGAAGGATAATGATGACTGAAAAAAAAATATCCATTAGAAACTTTTTACAGTCTTATATACAGCCTTGACCGGGCCTTTTCCGAAAATGGGACTCGATTGGAAAGTAAACAGGAGCATCAATTTGCAGGAAACTTTCAATGTTAGCCGGACCATCAAAATAAGTCCTAATTAAGATAATGAGTGAGATAGGACCCCTATCAAACAAGTACAAATACAACACAAGCGTATAGTTTAAAAAGAAAGGACGCAGTCGAAAATAATTAGAATCTGCAGTGTTCAAATTATTTAATGAGAATAATATTTTGATCATCAAACAAGATGAACGCAAAAGAAAAAAGAAGCTCCATCGAGTACAAGGGAAGAATTATGGAAGAGTCTTGGGGTAAAAATCTCACAACTTTCTTCAGAGAGAAATTGGAAAAGAGATTTTCGAGAAATTTGAATTTTTGCAGTAAAAATACAATAACCTCGGCCATTATGGAAAGTCGAAAAAAAAAAACAATTATTTCTTGAACTGAAAGACATTAACTGCGAATGGATTGCTGGGGAAAAAAAGCAAAACGTTTGTTTGCAGTAATACCTTTACCTTTGCAGTAGCATCTGAGTTAGACATATAGACAGAAGAATTTAAGCCATCACAACACATGATAGAAGTTATATACATGACAGATTCAGGACTACCGTTCGGCTTTGAGAATACAAGGCAGAATATTGAAATAAAAATTCATAACATCAGAGAATGGGAGGCAGATGACTGAGATGGCAACTCCTTCTCCAAACTTACAACTAAAAGTTACCCGTGAATATAATGTAGGATAATTCTAAATTTTCTTATCTTTGACAATCTGTGATTAAACTTTTAATAAACATAACTGATAACGAAATAAAGTTTGGTAGTTAGTTGATTTCTCAAATTTGCTCGTAATTAATCACAAAAAAGAGAAAAAAGCAATGCAGCAACATCACTGAAGTGTGACTTCAGCCTTCCCTATTTCAAAATATAAAATTCAACGTATTCTTAAGAAGTCCGCCTTAATTTATACTTTTGTCAATGCTATCATAAAAAAACAAATATATGGTCAGAACTATTTTCTTAACAAAACTGGAACAATTCTGAATAATCTTTCAAATATATACAGTGTTTAACTAGCATGATAAAATAAAGTCGAATTAAATTGTGGTAGAAAACCATCCAAGCCCTTTCTTAAGTCTTAAGAGCCATTCGTTAATTTCTGTTGATGAAATTAACTCATACAATTATTTTTAATGTCGTATATCGCGCCTAACTGGTATGATAAAATTAAATTGAAGTGAATTGGAGCAGAAAATTATGCGTTTCAAGATGTTCTTGAAGGCTTAAGACCCATTAAGTGTCATCAATTTTTATAAAATTAAGCCACGCAAAGGCAACTTCATCACTAAAAATTATTTAAAAGCTTTGACAAATAATTTCATCGCTGCATTAAAACAAATAAAAATGATTCTGTGATGAGTTCAATAATAAACTTTTTATAATAACTGAAGCAATAACACGTAAGCGGATCGGGGCTAAACTTTCTCAAGCTGGTGTGGTGTAGAATTTTGGAGAGGGGTTGGTAGATCAGGTGTCGTATTTATCATCTGAACGCGGTTCAAAATGACGATGTCCGTCCCAAAATAGCCCTAATATTGCTATAAAACGGGACGTTAATGTAACTAAACTAAATTAAACCATTGTTGTGGCGTGGAAGTTTGGTTCAGTTTTTTGTCAGTTTCTTCAGTCACGATTACTTGGATGGGATTTTCTATTTGAAACTTCACTTCATTGAAGGTCCATCGTGTGTGCCTGGTGTACATTAAATCGGATGCCGTATATCCAAGATCCTGCCACTGATTTAACGTGGAAGTTCACAAAGAAGCTACATTTCCTTCTAATTCTAGATCGTTTCAAAAAGAGAGTCATCTACACAGAATTGAGATGTTACTTTCAGAGTGCTAATATTTAATATAACGTCAGTCATATTCTGCAAACACAATCTCAGTATGTAAATCAGTTATCCTTCCATAAAATTTTAATAGCTTAGTTGTATCAGCGTGCCATTTTGAAGCAACGCTTGGACTATTTTCGGGAAACATCTCGAAATTTCGAACAACGATCAAATGGTAAGAATGAGACCAGATTAGCTGGCATACAACCCACCAAAACGGTTTAATTTATTTTAATTTTATTAAAGTCCAGTTTTATAGTAATACTGGGTCTGTTTCGGGACGGACCTTGTAAATTTGAACCACGATCAGATGATGAGGATGACACCTGATCTGGCACCCCCTCTCAAAACTTCCACACCACACCAGCCGGAGGATGTATGGCCCCTACAAATTTAACAAGCACCAGAAACGCTCACACGACGGTTCATCGGTGAAATCGGGTTTCAAAACTGCAATCCTCGGTTTCGAAACCGAGATCTTACCACCAGACCCTTACCATTAAGACCCTTACCATAACAACCTAAGAGTAGTTGGCCCCGACTGCTTAAAATTGTCCTAGATCCACATGCACGGCGTTTGTTAAATGGTATGGGATTTCGTGTCGTGTCCTTAAGCCGAAATATTGCCTCAGAAGTCAGAATTTCTCAGGATAAGAGAAGTATATTGCCTAAAAATATGTTTCCTTTGTGAGCCAAATTTATCAGTTCCAAAAGATGACCGAAATTGAACTGTGAAAGGGTAGTATTTTCATTACGCGATCCATGCTTTGAAATAAGTAGATGATTTTCTTGTATTAATCAATTCTCTATCATTTTTTAAAAAGCCCCCAGATTCAAAATTTTAAGATACTTTAATGCCAATAATTATTTTAAGCATCACGGCTAATCTTTAATTAACATCTTAGACAATACTTTAGGAAATTAAACGGGATAGAACTGAGTTTCGAAGATAATAATGGCTAGGCGCTGAACTTTTTTAAAAAAAAAATTTCGTCTTAAAGGAATGAATGAAATATTAGTTAAAAGGAATAAAAAATTAGTTGATTAGTTTTTTCTCACCAATTTTTAAGACATTCGAAAAACGAAGCGTTGGGAAAATAACCAGCTTGCGTGCATTAGTTGATGCGCCGGCCATTTTCAGAATCATCAAAAGTGTGGAGTGTGCAAAGCAAAAGAAGATAACAGCTAAATCAATATTTGCAAATGCTGATGGGTATTGAAGTTATGAAAGGTACTATCTATTTTTGCTCTCCACTACTTGACTAAGCGTCGAGCAGTCTGCAATAATGAGACAAGAAAACCAACTTGAAGTGTTAGTACACACTTCAAGAGATCTCTGATCTCTACGTAGGAATTGATAATCGTTCAAGCGCCTATCAGTGGTAGGAAGGTTATAACACATCCTATCCAATAACACACGAGTCATCACTGCCGATAAGGTTATGCTTTAATTACATAAACAAATCTGTAAGCGCTGACTAGATAGCGACCTTGTTAGATTAGCAAAGCTGTTCAAGTTCTTTTAACTTGGATTGAATTTTGAAGTAGAGATGTGAACATTTTAATGAAGTTTGCAATAAACAAATAATTATAGTTTTAATGTTATAAAACAGGGTTTGATCGTGTTTGTTTAAACAATGAAAGATTTTGGCAGCAATTAAAATAATTTTAGGAGTAAATTACTTGATACTTTTGATCCAAACTGAATCACCGAACAAAATAGAACTATATTTTGTTCGGTAATTCAGTTTGGATCAAAAGTATCAAGTAATTTACTCCTAAAATTATTTTCAACAATTTGTGTTACTTTAATTGGTGGTTCTTTTAGCATGGCCTTAAATGAAGGAAAGAATGGGTTGTTTTTACAAAACAATAGTATTATAACTTTTTTGGTAAAGAGACGGTTATTGAAAATTATTATAATAAAAATAAAGCACTGAAAGATATTGTCTCTAAATTTACTCAATTCGCATCATAACTGACTCAGTAGATCCTTTCGTCCTCTACAACTGACTGATATTTTAATTCTTGCAAATGGATTCTTGCAAATTGAGGGATTCGAACAAATTTTAATAAAGTTATTGACTGATTTTAATACTATCCATAGTGTCTAAATAGTATGCTTTGAAATAAAATCTCTCATAGACTTCAATTTCATTGTACGTTATAATTTTTGCGTTAAAGAAGAATTTAAAAAATTATTACATAATCTCGGTAGCAATGATTTTGTACAATATTTTTCCAAAATTAAACAATAGTACGTGATAAATATTGTATCGCAAAATACTGTACACTATCTTTAGGATACTAGAAAAAAGACAGTTTCAATAGAAGACCAAAATTTAAAAACAATCGTTTTCAAGCATGAAATTTGTTAATACTCCAATTAGATTACTAAAGTATTCAAAACGTAACATTTTATATTTATTTTTGAAAATTTGAAATGCTTTTTAGCTCTCCTTTCTTTCTTTCTAAATCTCTGAGTACGAATATT
Source organism: Argiope argentata (assembly GCA_026289955.1). Taxonomy (NCBI): domain Eukaryota; kingdom Metazoa; phylum Arthropoda; class Arachnida; order Araneae; family Araneidae; genus Argiope; species Argiope argentata. Next base: position 3,243,525 of record JAOUZG010016694.1, on the reverse strand, counting down.
AATTTTGTTCTAAAACACAAAGTCCAGAAACAATACTGTAGTACAAATCTATTGTACTGAAATATTGAAGCCTGTAATGAAAAAGATGACAAAAGTATGTAAACATCAGTACCTGGATTTCGATCAAATATCTAATTCTATTCATAATATGTTTTACAATGCTCACACTGAAGAAATCTTTCCTTAAGAAACCAAGACAAAATATGAAATTTGTGTGTCGAAATCTTTTGCCAAATACCTCAAGGAATTTCGTGGAAAACTAGGATTTCATGTAGAATAAGAAATGATTTTTTGACATATTACAAAATAAAAGTGAGCATTACTGAAAAGATGTAGTTAAAAAAACTTAAGATGAGAAATATTTCTATAGAAAGAGATAAAGAGGTTCTGAAATAGTTGTCGCCAACAGATTGCCTGGAAAAATATTTTGTATTGTATTTACGTCAACTATTCGGTCAAACGTTTAATTTTGAAAGTTTGCTTCACGAAAACTAGTAAGGTCTGAGAATCGAAGTAAAATTTTACATGTAAAGCACATATTTTATGCTTATCTTCGAAATTCTGCACTTTGATTTTCATACATTTCTGACAATATATTTTTCAAAATTTTAGCAAATAATACTTTGTTATTGAGTTGTATTGAAATGTACTGAATAAGCAACAAGCGCTAATAACAAGAATAATACATTTCATATTAGGAGTCTTTTTTTAGCTGAATTTCTAAAATCAAATAGGAATTTTTTGTAGAAACAAGCCAATGATTTCTTTAATCTACCAAAATTACAATTAGTATGCATTTAATTCTCGATTTCCGCTGTAGCTAAATGACAAGATTTTCATTTACACCCTATAGCAAAAGTGGCAGATTTCATTCGTAAGTGTCTTGAATTTCAGTTTAAGATGTTTGAATAATTCAACAATAAAAATTCCAGAAAATAAAAATAATTTAGCTGGAAGGTACGCGATCATTGAGGAGTCGTTTATTTAACTAAGACGAATCAATATTTATGTATAATATTTTTAATAAACTAAATTAACTAATTAATTAAACTAAAAATTACGCAATACTGTATCTCAGATTTATTAAATTTATTACATTATTGTTACAAAATAGAAATAAATAAATAAAGGGAGAATTTTGATTGCAGAAATTCCACTAGTAGTGAATTTTTAACTTATCAACAGAGTCAATCGTGTGTTTAGTAGGTACTAGTAAAGTTTCCCAGAGATTTTATTCGTCTGATGATAACTCCGCATACAAGCACTTCAAAGAAAAGGCGGAAACTCCAGAAGTATGAAACCGCAAATCGGCACAGAGGAATTTTTTTTTAAGATAGCGAGGAACTTCGACGGCCTTCAAAATTATCAGGAGATTTTAGCAAGGTCGGAGATTTTCTTCTCCCTCCTAAATTGCAATGTGGATGACCGTTTTCGGAAGACGAGTGCTAATGATTCGACGACAGAACGGATTTTATGGCAATCATGATTGCAAATTGCTAGGTATAATGTCATTTTTTTGTCATTCTGGAAAACGTTTTTTTCGTCTTTTTTTTAACTGTATTTCTTCAACAATACGCATTCAAAAAAAATTCATTCCGGTTTTGCAACTGGGATTTGTTTTGCTTACAAAACAGGCGTTATTTTTTAAAAGCTTATCTAAATGAAGAAAATATACGTATATAATTTCATTGATGATTACTTTATATATGATTACCTTAATAAAGGTTATTATTAACAATTCTAAATTTACTAGGCAAATTTATACTGACTCAGTGGTGTAATTTCAGCACAATGTTTCACAATAATTAGAGTTATCGTGCTACAAAGACAAAAACACCATGGAATACAATTTACAATATAATACACAACACAAGGCAGTAACAAACACAAAAGAATATAAGATATATAGTACAAAAAACACAATCACAGACAACAGGGGAAAAAAGACACACCGCATTCAATACTATAAAGATGCAAGTAAAAGGAAACTTGTTTTTTTTTTAATATATGAAGTTTAAATACAATTGAGTTTCATAAGAATCTGTTCGTTATATGTGATTAATTGAATAGAATCGATGACGATTTATCAGAACTATTATTATCCCTGAAATATAATTAGAACATTTAGAGCCTTCAAAAAAAATTTAAGACAAGAAAATGTGATTAAAATGAAAAAACGGCGTTTTGGCATAGAGGAAGCACGTTTTCCTCGCCGTTTGGGAGTCCGGGGTTCGAGTCCCGGTTAGGGCATGGTTGTTCTACTGTGTACTATCTGTGAGTTATGCGAATGGACCTCCCCCCCTTTAAAAAGGGGTCAGCGTAAGCGAATGTGTGTGTATGTCATCCTCATATGAGCTAGAAGTCAGACTTCTGCTCTCGGGGGCTCAGGGGTCCACACCCTCAGAAGCTATTGAACCCCTTTTTCTGTTATAAAATAGACACAAGATCATCATCATCATCAAAGAAAAAAAAGCATCCAATTGATCTATGTTTAGAAGAATAGATAAGGCTGAGGTTTTTTAAAAATTAAAACGGAATTAATGTGATTTTTATTGGGGTTGAACGTCGAGCATTGCATCTGCAATCTTTCAAAAACACTTAACAGTTAGAAAAATGTTTCAATTTAAGCTCAGCGAAATTTTAGAAATGTATAACTCAGAATTTTATGCTAAGTAAAAAACACAATTTTTGAAAATCACCTAAACAAATGCAATGCGCTTAAATTTAAGTTTTATATATTCAAATAAAGAGAATCATAAAAAAATAAGAAAAATCGTAGATTCAAAATATCGAAAAAATAACCAATAATTTCTAGTCATATTAAAAAATTGTTTTTGAGTAATTATAAATCACGAATAATTAGAGAGCTATGAATACTTTGTTTTCCTTTTACAAAATAATTATTTTTTACCAAATGCATACGTGTGTGTGTGTGTGTGTGTGTGTGTGTGTGTGTGTGTGTGTGTGTGCGCGTGCGTGCGTGCGTGTGTGTGTGTCAGAATTCTTCCCTCTAAAAAAAATTTCAGAATGGTAAGTGCTTCATTTTAAGTAGGAAAACAAAATAAAAATTATTAAGTGTGAAATTACTTTTTAAACGTTCGTGTTTTTTTTTTTTTGCTTAGATTAATCTGAATATCAAATATTAATGATTTTTTCCTCTTATATGACAAAAAACAATAGCTACATTATCTTGCTGTATCTGAGAACACAAAAAAATTGTGTCTACGATAAATCTGAGTGATTCTGCTTCGGATTTCACTAGAGGGCATTTTTAGAAAGGAAAATAACATACACCCTAATTATGCTATCTAAGAACACGATCACAGGGTCACGAGCTCTTACGCTCAGTGAACTGATTTGTGCGTAAATAAATTAACACAGCTCTGCAAACAGAGTGCTCAGAGGAAACGTTGGAAACAATTTACCAGCAACAGCTGGCCGAAAGTCAACACTGGGGGATTGTCTAGGTCAAAAACTTCTCCGCGCACGCCATTTGCAAAAATTTTAATGTCTTTGACAAAGTGAAAAATACAACGTGCCTGTGAGTAAATAATTTCTTTGGGGACATCAAGGTCGAAAAACCGAAGGCTGGAAGGAAGTATAAGTAGGTACAACGGTCATGAAACTGCTATCAAAATTGGTGATCATTCACACTTAGTGACTCTGCCACTAATTTCCAAAAGTGACTCCAGATTCATTTCGGAAAATAGGCAACTTTTTTTAACGATCTTTTGCCATGTTCTTATTGAAATTGATTAGAAGGGAATTATAGACTTTTTTAAAATCTGGAAAATCTAGCGTTGGCTGATGGTGTTAAATTTTAATATCTTTCATATAAAATTTCTCACACTTTTGTTCAAAAGCATGAAATTAGAAAACAGTGTATCGAAGCTTCGACATATTTAATTATTATATTTTTTCACGAACAAATTTTGCTTGAAAAGTAGTTATTGTTCATTTATCCATTCACTAAAATAATCATGCCGGGAAAGAAATACTAGACGTTTATGAAATCTGAAAAATCATCGGATTACTAATATTCAGAAGTTTAAAAAAGTATGCTGTTCATTTACTCAATACGTGTAGCATAACCAATTTCACAATTCACCATTTTTTAACATTGATTATAAAAAAAGATTATAATGAAATCTGCTATGAATATTTCAATGTATTTCAGAACATAATTTCTTGAATGGTCAAGCATCACATGCTCGTGCAAGTTAAATTATATTTTCATTCATTTTCATTGTTTTATTGAATTAGTCACTTTAGTATTGCAAACGATAAAAAAAATTGTCTCGTATTTATTGTTTGAAAAAATCACATTTCCTATTTATTTCATTTCATATAATCACGTGCTCAAAATGACATTTTTCTAGGTTTTATTTGCGGTAGTAATTAACTTTTTTTTTAATCAGAGCTTTTATAAATGGAATGGCATAATGTTATTAAAAGCTGATTTTTTTAGATGCTCGTGCAGATTATAAATTTTTATTTTTTCTTACGGATTTTTTTTATTTTTCTCCTACAGATTTTTTTAAAATTTTTTGCCCAATGGATTTTTTTAAAATTATTTTTCGTCTACAGATTTTTTTTTAATGTTTCGCCTACAGATTTTTTTTTTTTATTTTTCGCTTACGGATTTTTTTTATTTTTCGCTTACGGAGTTTTGTTGACGCCACAAACTCATTCCCAAAACAACATCATGTTCTGAACATGATAAAAAAGCAAAATAGGCTTGCTTTAAAACAGCTTGAAGTTGAAACAGTTTTGGGAGCAGAAAAAGACGCACATTTTCAACTCATTAATTAGGGGTTCAGACTAATGTGACAAAAACAATCTACGAGCCCGACTCGGAACCTTTTGAGATAAATATTTATGACCAGTATCAAACTTAAGCTAACTATCAAAACTTTCCAGACAGCTATTCCTCGATTCCTTTCCACAGATTTGAGTTTGTGTCACATTCCATTACTTTAAACAATTAGGAAAGGGGGGCGCATATTATTTTGTGTCGCACAAACAGGCTTCTGAAATTTCATTCAACGAGTTTCCAGACTATAATAAACTCTTACATTCTCTTGCATTCTAATAAAGTCTAGCTCTTGCCTAAATCGTCTGTTTATAAGTTCGAAAATAATGAATTACACAATGAAATAAAATGTGGATTAAACAAGGTAATGAGCAATTAAAATGGAATATTCAATTAAAAGTACAAATAAGTTTATTCGAATAAAAATCAATGTTTAAAAATGGTAGTTTAGTAAGCACATTAAAACCCTTTTAGAAGGTGTATTAGGAATAGTTTAGGAAGCATAACGCCGTTTTAAACATTGGCCAGATGGTGAGCTACTAAAGCCGTCTCTCCAAACTTCAGGAGTTTGCTAAAGAGAGGAATGTTCGGTATCGGCAAATTTAACGATCAACAGGCCAACAGAAATTCGGAAGAAGAGGCCCCCTAAACTGCGATTGTACAATTTCAAGAAAATTATGATTATTTTCAGCATACGTTGCATTTTATTTTCTTGCATACGAATTAAAAAAAAGAAAATATCGTAATCGTCAAAAATGTCAAACTCATGATCTGACGAATTTCCTTTTTTTAAACTTCTCTGAGCATGAGTAACATTTTTGGAATTATTATGGACAAGATGGATGAAATTTGGTGTGTGATCTTTGCAGATTTCATAGATTTCTATTAAATTTTTAACTGAATTCATCCACAGAAAGTTCTCTGTCTGAAGATAAGTGAACGCGATAATTACAAAACATGGAGCTAGATGGATGAAATTTGGTGTGTGGTCTTTGCAGATTTAATAGATTTCTGATAAATTTTTAATTGAATTCCTTCACCGGAAGTTCATAGTCTGAAGATAAATGAACGAGATACTTAAAAAACATCAAGAGCTATATGGATGAAATTTGGTGTGTGGTCTTTGCAGATTTTATAGATTTTTGTTAGGTTTTCAGCTGAATTTATTCTAAGGAAGGTCACTATCTGAAAATGAGTGAACGAGATTATTACAAAACATGAAGAGCTAGATGGATAAAATTTGGTATACATATTTCTTATCTAAATTTTTGATTCTTATCAAATTTTTTTTAAAAAAATCCGTTAATAGGCTGAATGTCAGGCTGTACTTTCGCTTGCGTATAACTGTCATAACTCAAAACCGAAATGACTTAGAATAATGAAATTTGGCATGCGATCTTGATACTAAATATAAATTTTTTATGTCAAATTTTGGTTTCAATAAGTCGATAAAAACGTGTTCAAAATGCGCATTCAGTTTTCTTAATTATACTACGAAACACATAAATACCATGAAAATAAATTTCAACTCTGAAAATAAAATTTGAGGAATTTTGGCTTTCTATTGTTGTTCAGCTTCCAAAATTTTAAATATGGGTGAAATATCTTTACTTAACAGCATTCTAAAAAAGTTTTAGATGACTGATCCTACTAGTAAATATGAGAGTAAAGATTAATTTAAAAATATTTTTTAATGTATTTTATAATGACAAACGTTTAAAATTCTTGTAAGATATTCTGATAAAATAAAACCGGGAGGGAAAATTCCCCTTGAATCTTTATCGCATACATGGTATTAAAGTTGTTTTTTCACACCTCCAGTCTTCAGAATCTTGGCTCATAAGTAAAAATGTGAATGTAACAAGTACTCAGATTTTTATTTTTAGAGCATTGTTCATAAATTTTGGGGCTTCGTAATATAGTAAATAAACTCAATTATGCATTTTAGGCACTTTTTTAGACAGATTGGAACCGACATTTGACACAGAACTATAATTTTAATCACAAGATCAGATTTGAAATTTCAGTACTCGAAGTCATTTTTTTTTATTTATGACGATTGCATGCACCAGAATTTATAAACCAACATACCATCAAATTTTTGTCGCATTGTATTCAAATTTTGACATGAATTTAAACTTCAAGTGCTAAAACAATGTGTTAAATATTATTCATTTAGTACTTTTTTAGTAATAGACTTTACTTGTAGGCGGACAAAGAGACAGACAGACAAACACCCTCTGAAAGGATTTAATTTAAAATTTAATATAAATCTACAAATTTGGATCTAAGGCTATGTACCAAATTTCGTAAGGTTATCTCAATATGACTTGGGGTTATCCCATTTACCAATAGACAGACACAGAGATAATTTGAAAAATGTGCTTTTAAGATTTATGGAGGTTTAAAATTTGAAAATTCGTCAAAATCGCAAGATCGAATTTTTTTTTAATTACTACAATATGTTTTCTTTCAAAAATTCGTATACGCGAATTTAAAACGGTAAATTATTGGCAAATCTGCGAATAATGATGACTTTCAACTAAATTATTTCATCAGCAACTGTGCGCAATATGAAACATTTTCAAGTCCAACAAAATCTGAAAAATATTTTATATATAAAATTCATTTTATTCGAAATCTTTGCGGTAATAGTTCTACTAGAAATGCAATATGAAATGAGATTTGCTATTTTAATCCATGTTTACTCGGAAAACATATATTCTACAAACCAAAATAAATATTTTCAGAAACAACGTTTTGTTCGTTTAAGATTATTTAAACGTATGTATCAAGTGATACATGGAATATTTTTTATATTATAATTTTTACAAAAATAAAAAGGAAGAAGTGTTCTATATATTATATTATTCTTTTCATCCCAAAGTTCTTTTCTTCTGTTTCATTTTCATTTGTCAACAACACAGCTGCCTCTTTTTTGTTTGTTTTGTTTTTCCCTTTTCTCGTACTCTTAGTCACTTTTCTACTCTACCGCTACTACTGTTAATTGATTCAACGCCAAAAGTTTTTTTTCTCTTCCCGTTACTCATTGTTCAAAGGCAATCTATGAACTGTTTTAAAAAAAGATGTAATAAATATATTTTTTTAAATATTTATTCAATGCCTTAATCTAAATAATTTTGCCAGAGGTTGCGTAAATATGCTCTGTAATTAGACATTTAATTTTCTTAGAACTAATGGAAAGGCCTAGTTTAAACTCATGAAAATTTTGAAACTTTAAATAAGTTCAGACTTGAATATATCAAATGGCTATAAATAAAAATAAAAATGCTGTAGAGGCATGAAATTTTTTATCATTATTAATAATTATTAGTATTAATACGTTTTACTAATACTCTTTCTACTGTCTGCCTGTTAGGTACAAATTTTAATCGGTTCAAATTTATCATTATCGGCATATGGTACCATGTCCTCTTTAGTTATTTTAAAATTAGTCAAAGTTTGTTTAAAATAAATTTCAGCATTTCTTACAACACTAAAAAGCAAGAACAAAATCATCGTTTAAATAATCTTTTAATATATGACGTGTTTAAAACGAACTAAAAAGTATAAAATAATTTCTCCTAGCTCCATGAAAATTCCTAATCACCAAAAAAATTATGAAAATATTCAAGTGTGATTTTTTTACATTATTGTATGTGTTCACAATCAGAACGGGGTAATAAATTTATAAGGGAAAAGGAGAAATTATTTTATATTTTTTAGACTGTTTTAAAAACATGAAACATTATTTTTTTAATTTTTAAATAATTATTAATCTAATCGTATTAATAGAAATAGTGAAATTCAATTTCATATAAATCGAATACGAAGCGCTTTTGCATGTCATTCATAGTAATAACTAAAATCGAAAATTATCTATTGGTATTTTCAATAAATCATCTAATTTAATTCCTTTATTAATAAATTAATTAAATTTGTAATTAATTATTTTAATTAAGTAAACAATTAAAACTAATTAATTAAGTAAGCAATTAAAATTTTAATTAATTAAGTATGTAAGTAATTAAAATTTTAATTAAGTAAGAAATTAACATTTTAATTAAATAAGTAAGTAAGTAATTATTTTTTAATTAATTACCAATAATTACTTCATTGCTTTTTAAAAAAATCGAGAAATGCCATGTCAACTACTACTATATAAAATTGCCAATCAACTACTATTTATATAAAACGGAAAAAGAAAAAAAATCATGATGTAGATAAGTATCAATTATTTGAATCATTTCATTTTTTTTCTTTTCTTTTAAATCAATTTTATAAAGATAATACATAAGGCGACTTATATAAAATGTACTGAAAACATTTGAAAATTAATCAAAAATTATTAATTACTCTTGAAATATGAATATTAATTTGAAAAATACAGTATACATAAATATCAGTACATAAATATATGTGACATGATAATAGAAATAAAATATTTTCTCTCAAACCATTTTAATATATTAAAAAATATAATTTTTTATTCAATTGGAAGCAAATAAGAGAAGGTTTTTTTTTAGCTATTTCACAAATTATAGAGGATAAAAATCCTCTGAAACAATTAGCAACTTATTGTACTTAAACGCAAAATTTTTACCCAATCAAAAGAGAAAAAAATTCTGGTATACAAATAATTATATTAGACAAATAATGCTTTTCATTGATAACAATAACATCGATACTTTTTTTCTTTCAAATTATTTAACAAAGAGATACGAAAAAATATAAGATATAATACTCGAATGTACTATGAATACAGAAACAGAAAAGGAGCGATCTCATTTTTATTTGAATTATGAATCCTTTATCGCGTCGTTGAGAAAATTACCAAAAAAAAAGTAGTATTGATATAAACACTTTTTTGAGAGAAAAAAGTTTCATCAGTTGCCTTTAACTTTCAGTTATACTTGAACACCCATAATATATTTTTTTCCTACGTCGCAGCGGATGAAAAAAAAAATCCTATCAAAACACTTATTCAAATGAAAAAATGATAATCATTAATACATTTCAACCCCTTGCCCACCATCCCCCCCCCAAGATTTAAATGGATGAAAAGTACGGTTTGTTCTCATCGGTAAAATACAAAATCAGTAAGGAAGGAAAAAAAGGTTGCAACAAATTAAAATCAAAATAAAATCTTTGGCATAGGACTTGCACAAGTTTAAACAGGAAGCTTGTTTATGTTTTAATTGGGCTGTCTTCCTTATTAATCATAAAATGATTGTAATTAAGAATGTCCATAAAGATAATGAATTATTCGATTAAATATCAAACACTATTTTGGCCTAAAGATCTTCTTTTAGCATACATCATTTAAAAAAAATGGTCATCAACACGACCCATGAGATTTAATTTGGAAATTATATTCACAAAGTTTTTTTTTTTAATGTGGCTTTCAGTAATTTATATAAACAGCAGTGAAGAAGTGGAGAAGCTAGCTGGACAAAAAACTAAAAAATAGCATCTTATTTGAGCGAACGAAAGAATGCATTAAGTTAATATTTAAACCCAAAGGCAGATTCATAAGGAGAGTATTTTTTTTAAATCTATACAAATGCCATTCAGAGAACTTGCATTTCACAACAAAAATTTAAGACCATGTGTGAAAAAAGGGCTTAGCTATTACGTTCAGATTTAAAATAATTAATCTCTTTTATATATTTTGAAAACATTTTTTTTTTGCGCTATATTTGATGCTTAACAATTGTCATATGCTCCGACAAAGCGGAGATTTGCAAACTGGAACCGGATATACGAGAAGAAAATTAATCATAAAATAATTATATTCTAAACTACTAAAAATCGATATATTAATTGATGTGAATATATTACGCGAGGATTTTTGATTTCTGGGGGATTAAAAATTTTCAAAAAAAAAAAAAAACTGATGAGATACGACATGAAAATTGCGTATCAATTTTTGAAATATGAATTTTATATTTTTCAGCTTCAAATATGCTTGAAGTACGACGATACATTCGACAGTACACATGCAGTAGAATTCCAATTACCCGAACTGCATTGTCAAAACTGTCAACAGCTAAAACCTTATTCAGGTAAGACGAATAAAACTATAGCAGATACGTTCAAACAGTGATATTTTAACAAAGAATGCAAATGTACAAAATGCAAAATCTTTTCTGTGTCTATAATTAATACTCTATAAGCAAAACAGGTTCCCCTTCTTTAAGAAATAATTTTAAAAAATCAATTATCCAATTAACTACAAATTCGATCCTCCATTTCGGTCTGGTCCCAATTAATTCGGACAACTAAAATTCTACTGTGCTAACTTGAAACAATACAAAGACGGTTTTAATCAATCATATTCTTAAATTTGTTCTGACAATAATTTCTACAGTAATTTATTTTAATTTCTTCAATTATCAGTAGAATTGCTTTTGAGTGATTATCCTTTCCTACGTTTTATAACTCAGTTCTTTTCTTACAAACATTTATTAAAGGTCTAAAATGTCGTGTCAGCGCTGCTAAAACCCCAGATAATTAATAATGACCAAGATGATTAAGAGTGGCTGTAAAAGGAGGCTTTATTTACTTCTTGCTTTGTATCGTTTCTTTACGAATGTATCGAAAAATGACGTCCCTAGGTTAAAATAATTTAAAATCTGTAAAATTGAGGAATAGTACGTTAACATTTTGCTGACCGGTGACGAGCTAACTCGTCTTTTCATGTCCAAACGTTGTTGACCGGTGACGAGTTAACTCGTCATTGCACTTGCATTATCTGTTTCAATTTATAACACCGAGGGCGATACAAAACATTTTACTTTCATATTCAATTACAAAAAAAGTAGCCGGTGACATGACATGGTTTGTTTCTGTTTAAAATTGCTGGTCACCAAAGTGTTAAAATACGATGAAAATAAAATAGTAAGAAATGACGATATAATATTGCCTGCCAAATATATCATGTCATATTATTATATATTTTACGAAAAGTGTGTTAAATGTTCCCTTATAATATATGGATAATAAATGGAAAATAAATGTTTTAGACAAAAATATTCCTTCATTTTCATATAAAACTAAAAAAAAAAAAAATGGCTTTTGATCCCTCGGTGACTTTAAAGTAAAAATAATTGTACTATTATTGAAGATCACAATCTATGAAATACCAAAAGCCAAAATACCGGTATTTCTAATCATATTTAGTGAAATTAATTTTCAAAAAGCAGACACAATGAAATAAAAATTATATTTGGAAACTAATATGTTAGTTTTCAAAAAATACACACCTAAATATATGTCACCATGTTTTCCCCTTAAATTGAATTTAAAATTCAACCTAGCACATTATTTGGTATTGAAATAATTTAAAACCATCAAACATTTTCATAAAATAAATTTTTAAAAAGTCCCACATACAAATTCGAATCAAAGTCATAATGCTATCTGCGAAATTATTTCGAATACATTATTTCATATCAATATTCTTCAAAGTACACGAAAAAACAGTTAAAAATCAAGTTTCCTATTTAAAAAAGCTAACAAGAATAAACAAATTTATTTAGTGACATTTAATACGCTAGCATTAATTCAGGTAGAGAAAATAAAGGTTCCTGAAAGACATTTGATTAGAGTTAGTAAATAAATAAAATTAAAAATGCGCAACGCGTAAGCCGGCAACGATGTCATTAATATTCTAATCCATGCATTCGGTACATATCGCGTGAATAACAGAAGCGGACGAACAATCGCCAATTTGTGGCCGATTCCGTACACACAGAACGAAGAACAACGGAAGTCATACGAGAGAACGGGGATCAGATATCGAATCCAAAATCCACTTCCTCCTAGAAAATATCTTCCACTTTAGTTTAATGTATTAAATAATTCAACAAAACATCTAATATGAACTATTATGCTATCTATGAAATTATTGAATGTATACAAATTTCATTTGTTGAAATTCAGCAAAGTACGAACAAAACAGAAAACGACAAGAAAATTTTAAAATGCAACCCGTCTCTTTAAAAAAGTTTACAAAAGTAGCAATCCGTAGGTATTAATTCAAGTAGAGAAAATAAAGGTATACAAAAGTATGCAATCAGCAAGTAAAGAAAACAAAAGTTTACAAAAGTATGCAATCAGCAGGTATTTATTCAAGTAGAGAAAATAAAAGTTTTCTAAAAATAGTTAATTTATATTAGTTAAAAAAATGAGAATTCGAAAGAACAAAATTAATTTATGCGCAACGCGAGAGCCGAGTATAATTATCTTAATGAGACCGAGTATATATTATCGCGTGAAATAACGGAAGCCGACGGACATTCGTCAAGTCCCGCACTCCATTTGAGCTCGATTCCATTTAGAGAGAACCGAAGAAAAACGGAAGTCATCCGAGAGAAAAGAAAACAAGGATCAGATCCAAAATCCTCCTCTCCCTCCAAAACATCCTCCTCCTTAATACAGTAGATTAAATTATTCAGCAAACATTTCTATAAATGTCTTATGTCACGTTCTTCACAACCTCGTTAGTCTATGAGCTATTAAGGTATCTATGAAATTATTGAGTGCATATAAAATTACATTTATTGAAATTAAGTTCAAATACGGGAAAAACAGAAAATGAAGAGAAAAGTTAAACTACAACCTGTCGCTTTAAAAAAGTTTACTAAAGTAAACAAAAATATGCTATACGAAGGCATTCATTCGAATAAATAAAATAAACATTTATTGAAGACAGTTGATTTGAAAAAATGTGTGTTAGTGAAAAAAAAAATGAGAATAGCAGCGAACAAAATTAATTTATGCGCAACGCGAAAGCCTAGTACAACGTTATTAATATTCTAATTAACTCAGTCGGTACTTATCGCGTGAAATAACGGAAGCCGACAGACATTCGCCAAATCCCTCTCTCTATTTGTGCCCGATTCCGTTTAGACAGAACCGAAGAACAGCAGAAGACATATGGGAGAAAAGAGAACAGGGATCAGATCCAAAATCCTCCTCTTCCTCCAAAATACCGTTCACCTTAGTA
>JAOUZG010016694.1:3195762-3229692 GCA_026289955.1 Argiope argentata | reverse complement strand
CAGATCCAAAATCCTCCTCTTCCTCCAAAATACCGTTCACCTTAGTACATTAGAATAAATAATTCAGCAAAACATTTCGCATGTTACTATAAATGTTTCATTTCACTTTCTTTACAGCATCGTTAATTCTATGAGCTATTACGCTACATATGAAGTTATTGAATGCCAAATTTTCATAAATGTAATTTGTATACAAAGTGATGAAAAAACAGAAAACGTAAAGAAAAGTTAAAATGCAACCTGTCACTTTAAAAAAGTTTACAAACAAACAAAAATTTGAAATACACAAGTATTTATTCAAGTACAGAATATAAACGTTTCGTAAAGACAGCTGATTTGCGCTTGTGAAAAGCAGAAAATAGAAACGAACAAAATTAATCTATGCACGACGCGAGAACAGGTATTCATATTGTTAATATTCAAATCAATGCATTCGACACTTATTGCTTGACATGACAGAAGCCGACGAACATTCATTTTGCGTTCCGGTTGAGTCCGATTCTGTTTTGGCAGAAAACAAGATCAACGGAAGGCAACGAAGAGATAGGAGAACAGGAATCAGATCAAAAACCCATTTCTTCCTCCAAAATATGTTCACATTTTAGTAACTAAAATTACTCGATACAGCATATTTTATCTAAAATTATAGTTCTCGTATAAAATTGCTAATTAATACCTTTTCAAAATAGAATTTATGCAAACAACAATACCTTCCTCAGTAATTAACTAAGAATCTTATGCAGATATGCCATTGCGATTTTTGATTTTCATTAAAATACTTTAAAACAATATGTAATAAATAATACATTTGCATCAAGTTATACTAATAGCTTTACAAAATTCCAAAGCATCAAATTCATTCATGAATATTTAGATAAGAGAACTTTACTTTCGCTGAATCGAACTTAGGGCATTAGAGGAAGTTAGTTTTCAACGTTCTCCTACCATGCAAAATTTGTATTTATTACTATGAAACCTATATGTTGTATTAACATGCAAACTATAAATGATATACCAATATACAATACACAATAGATTGCTATGGAAATTATACATTCATAATTGTAAATACTAGTATTATAAAAAATGTATTTTAACCCTTTCGCGACTAGTTACGTCTTCTAACGTCCCTCTAGCGATTTCAGCTGCTGCTTTAATTAATAATCTAATCAAAAAATCAATTCTGTCAGAATGAAATAACAGAAACCAACGAATATTCGTTAGGTGTTCCATTTATGCACAATTTCGTTTTGGGTTAAAAAAAGTTCCTCCGAGAGGATGGGGAACAGGAATCATCAAAAATCCACCTCTTCCTCCAAAATAATGTTCGCTTTAATTCAATAGTTAAAATTAATCGGTACATCATATTTTATTTTAAATTATATTTCTGGTTATATAAATTAGCTAACTAATTTCTTTTCAATACTGATGAATTCAAACTGAAATGAATACCTTCCTCAATTCTAAACGAAGAATTTTAATTGAACCTCTTCGTCCATAATTCGTTTAATGCTTTCAGGTGAAACTTCTGCGAAGTGGTCATAACACGCTTCAAGCGTTCTTTAACATTTTAAAACTTTTAAACATTTAAAACGCTTTGTAAATGTTTATTTGTTTTAGGTTTTATTTTTGTTTGTTCTAATGCGTCGACAAACAGGAAAAAAAACAGACATGAGAGAACGGCGAAAGGGTTAATGTCGACTTGCCATTATAATTTTTTATTTTTATCAAAATCATATAAAATAATATGCAATGAATAATGTATGTAAATAAAAGGTGTACTATGAACTTTACAAGTGCCCAAAGCACCAAATTCGTCCATGAATATTTAGGTAAGAGAACGTTTCTTGTACCGAAATGAACGCATTAGACGAAGTTAATTCCTCGCCAACTTCTTATCATAAAAACTATACTAATATTCATCATGAAAACTATGCATTATATTGCCATGCAAGCTATGGATTACATGGCCATGCACACATACATTCTTAAAATTAAATACCAAAAATAAACCAGCTTTATTCTAACTCTTTCGCTATAAGTTACGCCCTCACCGAAAAAAATCAGTGTGCACAGCTTATCAATGAATTCAGAGATAAGTTTCAATTAGAAAAGAAAAATAATTTATCATAACTTTTAAAATGCTGTGTACAAAAGCCAGAAATTTTTTGAAAGCTGCATATTTAAAAGGCCCGTAGGAGAATCCTCCAAACATACACATATTTTTTTCTTAATTTCTCAAGAAAAAAGTTTTATAAACTTTTAGGTTTGAAAAGTGACAGGTAGCATCCTTAGAAGTGAAACTTTTTCTTACCCTGCAAGCACACAACTTGACAACCATCTCGCTTCAGTCTGCGGAACAGGGTGCTGATCACGCAGGGGCCGGTGGCTCTCATCAGTTCGGTGTTCATGTCGTAGAGGACGATCCAATGGGTTTGCCAAAGAGTGACGAATCGTTCCCTGTTTTCGACTCCACGGATGGTGCTTGAGATGCTCATCTTTCCATTAGCCAGTCTTCGGAGCATGATGACAGAAGCAGGGATGGTAACATTCATAGCACCTCTCACGTGGCTATCATAGAAATCAGTTGCCGATCGGCAATCGAGAATCAGGCATGGAATTTCGGATGACCGAATCACATCGTGGAATTTCTCTGGAGATATGTACATCTCAAATTCATTCTCTTCCTTCATAAAGACTTCGTCAGACATTTCCGAAAAAAAATGCGATATTAGACAGATCTATCAAGAAATCGAAAACTTTTTTGACTTCTTTTTTTAATGCATTCTTGCTCTGAAGCTGAGAGAGAAAAAGTCAATAAGCGCTAGGCTATACTTTTCGTAATTCAGATACGTATATAAACAAAAGCCGGTCGCTGGCTGTCACATGCGCTCGCTACTATGACACCTGTTGAAGTGAAGGACCGTTTGTGCTGCTAAACACGGCTCCGCCGTGACTGAGGTGCGAGTGCCCCTATCTAGCTGCAGGCGGAGAGTTGTTACTGCCAATAGGGTTGCTTTTCTTTTGACTTGGGCTGCCATATTTGGCGTCAAATCGGAAAGGTGAGAATTTCTAGACATCAGATCGATTTGTTTCGGAACATTTTCCCGCCCAATTACTTTGCTTAATATTGCGAGCCTAACTATATAATTTCTTATTAGTTAGGTAGGAAGACAAATTCGTTAAATTAATTTTTTTCATATGACACACAATTCAACAAACAACATAAATTGCTCGTTTTGTTGTTTTTAAATTTGCTAAGGATTGAAGCCAATCAAGATTAGTCATGAGTTTTAAGAGTAAAAATTAGTTTTCATTTTTTAATACTTTTTTAGAAAAAAAATGAAGTTATTTTATCTTTAGTTTAATTTTTATCTTTGCCTTCATTCTTCCGTTTTCTTTCCTAGAACCATGCATAATAAACTAAACTGATTACCGGAAAATTTTGAACTGATTACCGGACTACTGAAATTATGAGCAGGACAAATAAATTCAACTATTATATATTTTTTGCTAGCGTCACCGTAAAACTAGACAGGTCATCACGTTAAATTATAAATTCTTTTTAGCTTATTTCAAATATATTTCAGTCACATTAAGCACCATTAAGTCGATTTCTGAATAATTATTAATTTCAATCCCATTTTCCAAAAAAATATCTTGTCGAAGAAATAAAATTCTTATATCTATTTGATAAACTAATATCTGATAAGATTGAAACATATCAATAAAATAATTTTTTTCTGTGGGAATTCTGACAAAAATGACGTATCAGGCACTGAATCAACTTCTCTCCCAGATTGCAAAGATCTCATCTATATAAATAAAAATGAATCGCCAAATGTGCTGCCAAGCCCTAAACTCGAGAACGGGTGGACCAAATATGCTAATTTGTTATAAATATTTTCTTTAAGACACGAGGAAGGTTCTTACAGAAAGTAAAAACGGAATAATAGCGATGAAAATAG
This sequence comes from Argiope argentata, assembly GCA_026289955.1. Classification (NCBI taxonomy): domain Eukaryota; kingdom Metazoa; phylum Arthropoda; class Arachnida; order Araneae; family Araneidae; genus Argiope; species Argiope argentata. The sequence goes on along the minus strand of JAOUZG010016694.1, from coordinate 3,225,724 downwards.
TAAAAACGGCACTTTTCTTATTTTCCCGCCAAAAACTTCATTTCCCCTCCGTCTACCCCAACTGGCGTAGAAAATTCATACATTTGCGTTGCTCCAATAGGCTTTGAAAATTCACGCATGTGCAGTGTGCTGTAATTGTTGACAACTGTGTTTACATTTTAATTAAAAGTTTAAAAAATATGTGTATAATACTGTTGCAACTATCTCAATCTCGATCGATAAATAAAATAGACTTTATTTAAAAGCAATACGGACTTGGTCGGCGGTTTTAATTTATTTCAGGTACATACCGTAAATAAATTGCTTTTAGGTTAGTTGTGGGCTTTTCCATGCGTACGAAGAGCGGGTAAAAGCTAGTTATGTATAAGATAACACCATAGAAATTTAAATTTAAATTACACTTTTCTGAAATTAAACACACAGCAGGCATATAAATTTTTGCCTCCAACTGCTCATTCTTCTAACTCGTGATTTTTTTTTCTCAATACTTATAAAAATAAAATTTTATTCGATTTTTCACTCACTTAAATACTGTGATGGAGGTCGGAAGTTCTGCACACTTGAATATTCTCGATCACTATTCACAACTTAAATATTTTCAGAATTTTTAATTGAATTAAATATTGCTGCCCTTCTAGAAGCTCCCCTTGTAAGTGAGCTTAAAAAATAATTGGCATCAAGAATTTAAAAAATTTAAAAAAATTAAAATAGAAGATTTTTAAAAAAATTGTTTTAATATACTAATAAAACTGTGTTTCAAAAATTATATTTAACTGAATTTATTTAATTTACACAGCTTTGGCCTGTTTCTCAAACTTATAGAAATTAGGTCATGAGATTGAAATAGTTACAATTTATTGGGGAAGGGTGGAATGCATACAAATTTGGATTATTTTATTCCTTTTTCAAAGTTAATAATTAATAAACTAAAATTCAGTGTAGATATTTTTTGTGCGATAAATTAAATATTTTGAAATCAATTTTGTTGTTAAGCCTAACTGTAATCTGACATTGAGGACTCTAAAATTCGTTTCCTTGATCCAAATGTGTTAAACATTTGAACTACAGATATTTCAAATAATGCTCTTAGCATTTATTAAATAAAAAAATAGCATTAAACTCAGCAGGTAGAGCTGTGTAGGTAGAGAACTCAGCAGGTAGAGAACAGGTAGAGCTGTGATACACATAAAAACACTTAATCTGCTCTACGAATGTTAAATAATATAAAAAAGCAGCATTAAAACTGCTCATTATGTCCCCCTTCATAATCAACAGCGTGCTCTAATCGCATAACCATATTTTGCCCAGGCCTTCAAGTTTTTTTTATCTATATTCGTTCTTTTAATTAAATCCTTAATAAAATCGTTAATTTACAGCATTCACCTCTGGAAAAGCTGCAATCATCTTCATATCAGAGGTGGCGGCAAAGGTTTATCGACGGGAGCCGGGGGGGGGGCAAAACCGGCCGTGAAGCAAGCACAACTTTTCAAATTTAGACTCAAAACATCCCATTATTATTTAATTTTACATTTAATAAAAGCCAATTAAGGATTAATTAGCTCATTAAAATTCTGTATCCTCTTAATTTTCTCCTTAATTCAAATGCTCTTCTAAATTTTTCTCTCAAAGTTGCTACGATTTTTATTTAACAATAGTCACAGTTTTTTTTTTTTTTGTTGGTAATTAAAAGACTGTCGGAATTCGAATCTGTTCTTAATGAGACTCTTAAGATTTAATTACACAGAGAGCTAATTCTAGAAAAAAAAGGGGTATTCCATTCTAGATTTTAGTATGTAGAACTAAAAACAGTTTGTAGCCCAAAATCGTCTTAATTTCTTGTAGCATGACAATATTAACATATAATTGTACTTTAACGAAGAATATATTCATCACTTCTTTGAATTTGGTTCGAATTAGGCAAAATTCTTAATCTTCTGGATATTTTGTAATAATTATTGAATATTCCGAATAGCAGCAAAAATTAATCGAACCGGGATATAGTAGTGTATGAAAGCTAAATATTGAATAATGATTACATATGAAAATAATAATTAATAAAACGATATAATCAAATTTAAAACATATTTTTTATTAGTTAATTTTCTTGAAAGTGAACAATGCTTCTAAAACAAAGAATTATATTAGCCGGCTCTCTGACTCAGAGATAGCGCGTCTTCCTCGTGTTCTGGGAGTCCTGGGTTCGAGTCCCGGTTCGGGCATGGTTGATCTTCTATGTGCTATCTGGGAGATGTGTGACTGCTTCCCCCTGTAAAAAGGGGCCGTGAAAGCGAAAGTGAGATGAGTGTGTAGCTAAGTCGTACTCTTGGCCCTATTTGGTGCTACTTCGAAAACAAGAAATGCTCATCAGGCTTAAATCTACTGATGCTTTTATCAGCGGGGTTTTTTCCAAAGGCAAGTGCCATAATTAACAACAGAATTATATTTAAAAAATTCATGTACAAATTTTGACAACGCAGGAGAAAATGGAAAAGAATAAATCATATTAATTTTCGTAAACTCCTTCCAAATCAGTAAGAGAATATTAGTTTTCATCGTCTTCAAGCGAGGAATTTTTGATGACAATTTCCCAAAGAATCTTCCTTTTCGCCCTCCTACTTCCCTCCTAAACCCGAAACTACCCGATTTTGTTGTACTAATTTGGTATTCTTCATGATCATGCGTTTTTTAGCTCAATCAGCATTTTTGGAATATACTTGGACAAATATTCTTGATAAACAACGCATTCATCTCTGTATCGTTTATGTCCGAATTGCATGTTAAGCTTCTAACGAATACATGTATTGCTAAATTAACGAATACATCTTGCAATGAAGGCTATATAAAATGAAAGTATAAACTAATTTCAAACGGTTTTATAAATATAATAACTAAAATAAAAAAAATTTAAAAAAACTTTTCAGAAATACAGAATAACTAATGAAAAATATTCGATATTTTCACCGAAAACATTTTTTAAATATATATATTAATCTTTTTAAAGTATAGCCACGTAAATAAAAGAATATTTAAATAAGGATTACAACAACAAGCAGTTATTCATTCAGATGAATTTTGAGTATGATGCGAAGATGTGAATAAATTTAAAGGCACGAACAAAAATTTACTACTGTTCAGTTATGAACAATGTAGAAGGCGGAAAAAAATCGATGATGTTTTCTAAGAAGTCTAGAGAAAGTATTTTATAAATATATGCATAACCTTATTCATTTATTTAATGTTTAATAAGATATGAAAGTTGAAAATGTAAAAAATAATAATAATTAAACAGCAGATTCTCTATGCACTTATTTATGCGCGTATATGTAATCAACGTTTGAAAAACCAATGCATTTTAGTGGGAAAAAATGATATTAAATTTGAAATTCCCTATCTCCATCGACCTACTTTTTTTCCTCAAGGCTATTGTAAGTTATTGTTCCCCTTCCACCTAAAAAAATACTTTTTTTTTCATTTGCAAGCATTACTTTTTCATAATGCGTTATTTATAAATATTCTGTCAATATCTATTTTAATTATCGTTTTATTAAAACATTTTTATCCAAAGTCTCTTCGAAATTCAGATTCATTTGCAATTGTGTATTATTTGCAATGAAATGTAACTGAAAGGAAAAAAATTAATTTTCTCGATCGAATGGTTCTAATGCTGAATGTAGAATCAGAAAAATTTAGTCAGTAATTTATTTAACAAATTCAGTGAATACTTGAAAAAGTTCATTTAGTGTAGCTAAAAAGTTGCCATATCACATATATTTACTCTTTATTGTCAGTTGCAATTGGTAAAATTTCAGTTGTGAAATATTTTCAGTATAATAAATTATACTGAAAAAAAACAGAGATATTTTACTGTTAAGAAAATTTAATTTACAATTGCACATTTTACTTGCATGATTTTATAATGAATTCACTTAATTTTACTATAGCAATGCATGGCTTCCTTAGCAGGCATATTGTAAAAGGGTATTGACAACATTTGTCTAGGTTTTATTAAATTTTCTTTAACCATTAATCATATTTTAGTCAGAGAATTATCATAATCAAATTTGCATAAGTGGTAAAAAAAATTACAAAGTCATTACCGAGGAAGTTTATTATTATTATTATTATATTAATAAAAAGCCCGTTCTTTTCCGAGATGTTCAATGAGTTCTGAATCAAGAAAATTAACCCTATCACCCTATTCATTTATTATAATACAAATGTTTTAGTTTTCTAATTATTCCACCGACAGGTGATCGAAATGAATGAAAATAAAAACTTAATCTATCATAAATTATGACATCGTAGCCGAAAGACAAATACAGTCTGCAAAAATGCAACATCTTATTCACTTGCGATCTTCAAGGGTTATTTCGCCAAAATAAAAGCAAATTATAAATCAAATGAGCTACATTTGCATCAAATATCGGAAATTCTGTAGATTTAATGCCGTCGATATCCGTCGCATTGATTTCTTGAACGATCATAAAGAATGCGGCAACTTATTAATTTGTTATTCTGTCAGTTATTTTTTCAAATGTAGCCATTCTGAGGATTTAAACCGTTACTTCGATGTTTCGATCGCTTATAATATATTAACCTTAAAATCGTTTTTAAACTTTCATTTATTTATAATGTCCAATTCCCAACCCGCTTCGAAGCGGCAAAGACTCGCCAATGGAAGTCCCATTTTTTCGCCGATAAAAGGGGGGGGGAAAGAGAAGCAAGCGGTTATCGACAAGGTTATATTTGCATCCTCCCCAACTAAAGTTGCCTCTGGATGGAGAGCATACACACTTTTCAATAAGCTGGCATTCTTATCATAGCTATTGCTTTCAATTTTTCAGCGCATTTATATAACTACACCCACTGCATGAATTTTTAAACATTCTGTACCGTTAGATTTTCAGTTTTAAGAATATTTTATCAATCATCGGCTAAACACAAACTGAACAAGCGATCTATTGAATAAAAGATTAGAAAAAAAATTCAATAAGGAACATAAAACGCCAAAAAGTTTCGATATCGGCGGCAGAATATTTCATTCTATTCCAAAATGGAAAGGAGGGAAAATAAATACGGGATTTTTTTGAGAAGTTCTGCTAAAAAGGACATGAAATTGTGTCTTCAGTGTTTAGGAAAATAATGCAAGAAAATAGATCTGATTACGTATAAATATTTTCCTCTGACGGAAAACTTCACATTTAGAAATATCATCATTAATATTTTGAGGAAAAGGTCTGAAAGATTTTTTTTTTGAACGTGGTTTATTTCTACCTCATCTGATGGTCATCTAAATAATAAATCTTTGAAGACAGATAAATCAGATACATTGAAATCTTTAGGCAATCCGAACTTTTAAGAATGAAATTGACAAAATTAAATATGCTAATTGCATATAAATGTAGTACTCTGACGCGGTATTTCGCATTATGATAGACCATTGCTGATGTTTTAAGGAAATGGATTTTCATTCTTTTTTTAGGATCGAGATTTCTTGTTCATCTTTTAGTAATATAGACTCCAAATGTTCCTGAATAGGTTAACTGAAATTCATTACATTCTTTACAATACGTGACGTAATCCAAAATTTATGAGACAGTGCAAGGTTATTTAAAATGTGTTAAATTCGGGCGCACTTTCAACATGTATAATTAAATAAAACATTGAGCATTGCTTCAAACTTGAAATCCTCATATTTCTGTTTTCTTAAAATAAAATTTCAGCGATTTAATAATTAATTAATAAAATAATGTTTTATTATTTTTTTATTCAAAGTAAAGAAAATCCACTAAAAAAGAAGTTTTAATTGAATAATTATAACTTTTAATTTACTTAACTAAAATTTAATTGTCAGAATGCTTTTTCTGCTCTACTCGATTTTATTCCCAAAGATTTGCCATACTAAGGATTATTACCCCCCCCCTCCAAAAAAAAATTTGGTGGATCGCGAATAATTTATTTTGATTTGATATTACTGTTCTTAAACATGAAATTTCTAAACACATAGACACATAATAAGCATTCAATATTAATTGAAACCTCATTTTAATTAAGGCAAAGTAAGCATGCTTATAAGTGTCTTTTTATACGGTTTTTTTATATTGTTTGATAAAATCCAACAGAAGCATAACACCATACATAATACAGTACAATAAATTCATGCTCATGATACAGAAAGATAAATTGTTCATTGTACCGAAATCCACTGCAGTATGTTTTGAAAGAGGACGTGGCAGCTCATGAAAAGTTGTAACATCAGATTAGTCACATTGCTGTGACGCTGACTGCATCAACTTCAGTTAAAAATATATAAGATTAGATCAAAAACCTATTTACATAAAATAAGTATGAAGAAGATTTAAAAAACACTTTACCTAATTAAATGAATGTTATTTAATGTATCCATTATATAAAGGATTTTTTAGAGACTTTCCAAAAGTTTTATGTAAAGCTTTATTTAGCTTGTCATGTTTCATGCTTGCAACGAGGGATTTTTTTTTAAATTTAATTTTCAGTTGCTTCTTGATCGCTTTGAAATTTAGCTCGGTTATGCTCTCTCGATGGCAACGCATTGATAGCAATAAAAAATATTTTTCAAAATTGATTTCTTTTCCATGTATTCCCATAAGTGAGGTGGCAACTGAAACTTCTGCCAATTATATACGATTTGGAAATGTTACGAATACGATTATAGAATGTAAACTCCTCTAAACGCAGATTATTTTTCGATATTATGAGAGGGAAAACTTTTATGTTGTATTTGCATGTGTAGTATTATTATAACTGAAGACAGTAGTTTGGAGCTTAGCTCCAAAAAAAGTATTGAGCCAAACAAAACGCCATTTCGAAAGCACACTATGGGGAATCAATTTATTAAAAAAGAATCACTTCATGTGTTATTTTCACCTCTAGAGACATAAGAGAACACAAATGGACTTCTCATTGACAGACTAAGTCCCAAATAGATTTTAAATCCAAACTTAAAATCTACAATTTTTATATAAAAATCGCGTACCAAATTTGATTTATCTATTCCTGATGTTACCGTGATGTTTTTATGTTATGGTACTCTAACAAACTTGAAGAATCGTCTCGTTCTCAAGCTTGGATTTTTTTACAATTCTTTCTCTTTTCAGCTATCGTCTAGAAGAAAATTGTAAAAGAATGTGACAATTCATATGCACTTTTTTGCGTTTTGATTTACACAATATAGAGAGAATTTCGGAAGAAAGTTTTTAACTACCTGTGAAACGCATGAACTAGGATATGGAAAATGAATAATGTGAAAAGAGCAGCAGTATGGAATAACAGTGATGTAAACTAGGAAATATGAATGATGTGTGAATAAATTATATTCTCCCTAAATATTTATTAAAAAAGTCGAATGAATAGTTTCGGTTATTTTAATCAATAAAATTGATAAGCATTATAAGCGATGGAGAAAAATCTAAATAAAAAAAAAATTCAACATTTTTTTGTTAGCTTTTAATTTGCTATTTTTAGGTCGATTTAAAAAATTCACTGGGGAAGAATTAAAAAAAGAAAACTGTTCAGGGTGGGTTTGTTTTGTTTTGTTTCTCTATTTTATAAGATTGATTTTAAATCAAAGAAATAACACAAAACTTTGGAAATTTTAAAAAGAATATTTTTTTACGATAACATGTTAATTAAATTTTCCTACCCACCTTACTTTTCTGGATTGAAAAAAAAAATTTCGCCGCTCCATTTTTCTATTAACAGCAAAACTGAAAAAAAAAAAACATTTGTGAACATTTAACTAAGATGAAGAATACAAATAAAAATTATTAATACTTCTATTCCATTTCATTAAATATCATTTATTCAGAAATTTTTAATACATTTTTCAAATTCTCTGGATTCGTATAACAACTTTTGGGATGTTAAAAAATCTGAGTCTCTTGTGGAAGGGAAGACATTTTGCGTGTAAGAAAAGTCTACGGTGAAACAAGCGGCTTCTCGCATCCCCAAAGAGTAAAGAAATGGCAGTGTAATCACTGTCAAAGACTATCTACAACAGAATATGTTTGAAAAATGGACCCTTGACGGATATTTTGTACTGACGTTATTAAAAGTGCTACTTTTCACATGCCGCTTTCATTAGAAGATAAATTTGGAATTGTGATCCACTGTTTAAGAAATTATTATTTATATTATATCTTGACAATAATAAGCAAGTAAACAAACAAATTGTGGTAGTCAAGGAAAATTCCTAGAAACGAATTAAGTTGGCTAAAACAGAATTCATTTTTAATAAAAACCACAATTTTTTTATTATATTTTTTATTATATTTCGCTTTTATTTCCTTACATGTCATTCGCGAAATTATTTTTATTTCTCGCGAATGAATAACACAAAAATTAAATACCGTATTGAGTTCGAAATTTTGGTCAATGAAGTTTCCTTCCATTTGTCGGCAAACAAAATTACTTAAAAACCAAAAATTGGTAAAATATGGTTTTATTTTTTTAAAAAGAACATGCTGTTGTTACTTATGGCACTTGCCATATACAAGTCCCCTGCTGATACAGCAACAGATTTAAGCCGAAAGGAGCGTCTCTTTTTTTGAAGTAGTGTCAACTAGAGCCAAGAGTACGACTTAGCTATACACTCACGACATTTGCTTGCACAGCCCCTTTTTACAGGGGGGCACAGTCACACATCTCACAGATAGCACACAGAAGAACAACCATGCCCGAACCGGGACTTCAACTCGGGACTTCCAGAACAAGAGGAAGACGCGCTACCTCTGTGCCAGAAAACCGGCAAAAAGAACATTGGATTTGGAATTAGTTTTGAATAAAAATATCTCAAAGTGTTTTTGTCTTTGTGTGTTTGAGAAAGTGGCAATTCAAAATTGCTACATGCAAGATATTCATAATTTAAGAAGAAGAAAAAATTACCTATCTTTCCGTAACTTCGGTTCAGAGTGCCTTGTGAGAAGATAACGAGTTTTGCGTCAGAGAGGTCAGGGTTCGAAGCCCGATTACCCTCAAAATCAAATGCATTCGCATGTTGTGTAAGTCGAATCTAATTCAATGGTACACATATTCTTCCTCGGATGTAGAGAGGAAACTTAGTAAGAACATAGCCAGCCCAGGTGTCATCCCCGTTATCTAGTCATCTTTAAAATTACGAGTTCCTCCTTAAAATTACCCAGAAGTCGCATGTTGATATAGCTAACTGAATTTTCGTTTCTCAGTAAATCGGTGAAAGGGAGGGCCGTCTGTTCGTTCGTCTACGTTAATATATAATGAGAGGTCAAGAGCGTTAAATATGTTATTATTATACCTTCCTACCACATATCTATATTATATATATTATCATTACTGTGTTATATATCATTATTATGCCTTCATACCACATTCGCACATGCATTCCTATCTCGTTCAAATGACCAATGAAAATAGGTCCATTTTAAAATTGATAGTAATTTAATACTGGACAACCTACTACGACGAACACGAGTGCTAATTGCGGATGGACCTCGTAATTCTGAACCATGTTCAAATGATAATAAGCACTCTGAGTATTGCCCCCCACCCCACCCCAAACTTTTGCTTTACACCTACGGGAGGACATTTGCTGAAAGGAATGACCAAATTGGGGCCCAAATCATTTCCAGATACTCGGAAATAAAATCTGAAGCTTAGACAATATGTAAAAGCTGGAATTGTCCTAATTACTGCCATTATAATGATAGTCATAACTTCCACAATAAAATAAAGTTATGTTATGCATCCAGTATTTGTTTTTGAACTATTATGACTGTATTCAACATATAACAAAAAAAGAGAAAATTTATTATGGAAAAATTAGGTAAATTAATGTTTTTGAAAAACATGAACTATTTTATTAAAATTTAAAAACGACAAAATTTTAGAAACATTATTCAATTTTTTTTAAAAAAAATCAATTTTTTTAAGGCAATCTGTATGAGATAGCTCAAAACTGCAACTGTCTCAGCTATTGTTGAACGGCATGCCATTTTAAACAGGAACGTCATATATTTTTTCCCAAATATAAAGTATGACCAAATTAGAAATTTCTAAAGATCTTCAAAAACATGAAAACGTTAAGCAACAAAAAAGATTGCTCAATTCCGTAAACTGCAAAATATTTTGACCACTTTCTCCTTCAGATTAGTTTAATTTTTCTGCTTTAACTTCTTTTATATCGCGAGTTTTAATTCGCCAGTACATTCATTTGGCTCCGGGCGCTTAATTAGAAAAATCCAATCTCATTGAAACGACAGCAGAAATATTTGTAATTTTTCACTTTTCCTTGTTTGAACATCGGCTTAAACTGCGATAATTAACTCAGCTATCTCCTTATCCAGAAGAGTCAGTTAAGTCAACAATCTTGGCAGACATTTTCGTCGCCGAATGAGCGATAAAAGGAGCCATCTTTCTATGTTGACATTGCTTCGCTTTGAGGCTAGGAGAAAGAGGGGAAGGAGACGTGGAGTCACATGATTTATCTCACACCTTGGGGCTGTGAGAGGGCCGCCCCCATTCTGTAACTTTGAAAGGAAAGGGGTGTCGAGATAAAAATGATTTTTAACAAAACCTGTTATATTTATGAACCATACAAATCGCTGTAGCCCTTCATTTCATTCCCGGGGTTGAAAATGCAGAAAAAGAAAAGCAAAGAAAAAGTGAAAAGGAAAGCGAGAGGGGAGGTGGAGAGTAGAAAGTAAAAGGGAGAAAGTAAACGTCTTTGAAAGTGTGTAAGATGCTCAGAGGTCACGCTGTTGAACGATTCTAATGTAGAAAAAAATGTTTGGTTTAGTTTTAACTTCTTAAAAATTGTTTTTCGGTTATTTCTTTCTATTTCGGCGATGAGCGGAAGCGCTCGTCTTCGCAGAATTCGGATATTTAAATCACGAAGCTATGCAGGTGCTATTAAATCATAGATAATTTAAAGAAATTTTTCCAATCTTTGCGATTATACTTTTAGCGAAGAAAACTTCCACAGCTTTATCTGTAAACAGTCGAAGAAAGAGAATCGCAGTTCTAAATATTTATATGAGCGAAATAATAATAAATAAACAGATGATGTACTGGTAAACGACAAACTAAAGGAAATTTGGTTAAATATTGGATTTTCCGGTACTTAGCATATGGCACATTTTCGTAATTATCACCCAAATTTAGGGAAAACAGTCGAATAAGAATTCTAAACTTCTGTCTGTCCACTAGTTGGGTCTAAATTTTGATACATATTTATACCTGTAATATCAAACGAATAATGAACGTTCATCAGATTTTCCAAGCTGATTTTTTTCGTAACTACAATATATTCCGTTTGTATAGTGCATGAAAGAGAAAGTAAAAACACCACCAAATAAAATGCGAAATAACTTATTTCTGTTGTAGCGATTGAAGGTCGCGGCACGAACCTGCGACGCTTGGGCCTGTAGCCCAGTAACATAGCCACTATACCAAAAATCGATTTCAGTATCGTAGATGTTATCTGGCTTATAAGGCTAACGCTACAGAACTCCCCCACCAGTGAGTCGGCGAAGAAGTGGACGATTTTGTATTGCGCCAAGTGTTATGGCCAGTTTCTACTTGCTCGTCAAGTGAGTTTGACGATTTTGCTGCGGGTAGATGGCGCCACTACTGTTGCGTAAGGTTGCGTTTTCAAGGTCACCAATGTAGCGAGCAAAAATCATGATACGAACCTGAGATGCTAGGGCAAGTAGCCGAGTAATATAACCACTACACCAAAAGTAGACTTCAGTATCGTAGATGTTTTCTGGCTTATAAGGCTAACGCTACACTGTGTATCCCAATATGTTACAAGACCAAATGGTACCTTGTACTAAATTCGATTCCACCAAAATTCCTTCATGTACCTGGGCTTGGTCTTCGTTAAATCTGGCATCATGAGTCAACACAGTCTTCTCTCTGGAGTGATGTGAAAAGGAGACACCAGCTCAGATATCGTTCTCATCATCTGATAGCGATTTGAAAGTATGAAACCTGTCCCGAAACAGCCCTTATATTACTTAAAAATGTGGCATTAATTAAATGAAATTAAACTAAGATCGGTACTTCGCGAGGGTTTCATGTAATGAAAGGACAGCAAATTAATTTACATCGAAATTAATCCTACCCTGTGTAGTGATATAATGGTGAATTTCTCATAGTTTGCCCTACTGGTCAAAATTTATTTATTTTTGGAATTATTATATTAAATACATCAATAAACTCATTTACTTTCAAAAATGGTATATTCTTGATGAAGCAAGGATACAGTTTTAATAAATATATTTATATTACTGTATTTTAGCAATTTTAACTGTTTTAAAATTTTAGCAATCCTTATGTCATGTGATTTTTTTTTCGCCTAAGAGAATAAAATGGTCTCGTATGTGTAGAATCCTATGTAGCACCCATGAGTAATAACAGTAAAAAAGTATTAAAACCGTTTTTTTAATTAACGTCCTAGAAAAGAAAATTAAAAAAAATTATTTCCAAGGATTTAATGTTCAATTTATAGTTCACATTCAAAATATTTTTGAATCTTGAAAACAATTTTTTTCGAATTTGCTACTAGGGGATTTATTTGTTTCGAGTCAATATTTAATTAATCGTAAGTTCTAATTAAGTACTGAAACCCTTATAATCCAACTTTATGAATAAGCAAACTCCCATAATTTCAGAACCTCTACAAATCAAGAATGAATGAAAGATTGATTAGAAAAAACAACCTTTTGAAGGAAATAAAAACGTCAAGTTAGCTTAACTTGTTAATTAACGTGCCTTTTTAAAGCTATACGATGACTATTTTGAGAAGGGTCTCGTAATTTTCCGCCACTGTTAGAAGACTCGGACGACAGTTGAGTTGGTGCCCACCTCTCCAATATTCCTCACCACTTCAACAAGTTTGTTTGTTTTTTGGTTGGAGTACATAATTCATGTATTTGATTTCGTATGCACATATTTTGTAACTGTAAATAAATAAAAATTAATTTCTTTTAATAATATCAATTTTATTCTAGTACAATTTTCTTCCTCTTTATCAATACATTTTACAAAATAAACTTCATGTACGATCTATAACAATTTTTTAATGTTATGATGAAATTCAAATCCATGCATCCACACGCATGGTCTAGCCAGTATCAGAATAAAGATAAAATAATAATTCCTTTCTTCAAACATTAATTCAAAGCAAGCAGGATTTTCATTTTCAGTTTGTTGCATAACCACTTTTTTATTTGTATGTATAATAGTTTGTACTTGGCTGATTTAATTAAATTCCTGTTTTACAGTCTTATCAAATAATGTGAAATTAACTTTTAGTTTAACAGCTTAAACTGGAGAAGCAAGCTGGTTGCGATAGGCGATTGTTTAAAAAAACTATCCCATCTATAATTAAAGCTTAAAACTAGTTTTGAATTTAAATTTTGCATTTTTTGATAAGCAAGTTTTCTTAAAAGTGATCCACAGTTTATAGTTTTGCTATTTCCCTTTGTCAAAATCTGCTGTTTAAACCTCTTATATAGCTATTAAGTTAAAATCAATAAATAAAAACATGGTTCTGGGGAAGAGAAAAGGGGGTTCGGAGTTTTGGATTGCTTCAGGGTTCCTAGGGGATTTAATTCGATCGTGAACAGTTTCGGCGAAAAAATTCACTAAGGGTAGATAAAATCTTCCTGGGAGATTCCACAGGCAATATTAAACTCGCAGGGAGTCAGTAACATGATAAGCCCCTTGCTGCAAAATTGTGGATGCCATTAACTCTGACTAGGACAGCGTTTTTTCGTCACCTTCCATATGTTTTGAAGCGCAATAAGAATTGCAATACCAAGACTAATTAATGTATATTAGAAAAATTGGATATAAATAATATATTATTTAAAAAATAGATAATAAAAAAGATAATTAGATAATGGATATAGTCATTTTTATATTATATTGGAACGTGAAAATGGAATGAACCCTTCTGTGTGCTTTTGAAACGATAAAAGAACCACGAATATCACAATAGAACACATGACAACACCAGTGACAGCTGTCTCATTATAACGCCATTTTTGTAGGCTGTGACATAACACCCTGCAATAAATTAGTTTGTATAATTTACATTTTGCCCTTTTTTGAATAATTAAAATATAAGCTCATAAAAAATATATATTGAAATTTTTAATTAGATGTAGGTACGTTTATAACTAAAAAATTGTTATCGAGAGATTGCTACTTTTAAATCGCTTTAAACTCAAAATATATTTATTTTACATACAGATCTTACTCTATTCTTATTTATATTTTAGTAATTAGTTTTAATTTTATTTGTATTATTAGTTATGAACTGGTGAAAAAAATTTCTCTGTTTCCTTTTTTATTATGAAGCGAACAATATGTGCGTATATTCTGCAATCATTATTTACCATGTCCTTTGAATTTGTACAATTTACTTCGAAAAAGTATTTTCATATCACTACAAATGAGATAGTATGTAAACAATTTCAACCTAAATTTAAACCTCGTGAGATTAACTATAAAATACTTATGACATTGTCCTACGATTAAATTAAAAAAAAACATTAGAACAATGGTTATTTTAAAATCGATGAAAAAAACTTCTAAAGAATTTTATATTGTCTAATATTTCGAGTAAAAAAGGATTTTCTCTCAGAAAATTTATGTATAAAACTTATCTTCATATATTTTGTATGTTTTTTGCACTACTAAATTGATTAACTGTAACTTTTAATAACTTCTAGCTAGAGGGGGTGATGATAGAACTTTACCATCTCGATATATCGTCTGCATATTACATTTATAACACAAGGTTTAAAACAAGTATTTTTATATTTTAGAATATAACAGCATTTACAGAAATGTCAAAAAAAATTCTGAATAGAAAATTTTGATATTCTTTGACAGAAATATCAAAAAAGGGGCAATAAAAAGGAAGAGCAACAAAAATAAATACTAACCGGTAGCAAAAACGAAGTTGATAACGTAAATTAATTTTGAATATCGATTTATTGTATCGCAATTTATCGTGAGCCGCTCGGCGAAAGCGGAAGAATAAAGGATTTATTTTATGCGAGTACACTTAAGTGTGAATAAAACTGTGAATTTTATCTGAATTAATCCTTTTTGCTTTCATTTCAGAAGATGTATATTTAGCGGTTAAACAAAGGACAGCCTACAATCTTCTGATACTTGCAATTATTTTTCCATAATGGTAATTATTCAATTAGAAAATAAAAACAGATTATTCCAAAATGACATCTTTAAAACAAGTACTTTCATATATCAGAATGTTATAGTATTTTTAGAAATATTAACTAACCGATAACTAAAACGAAATCGAAAACGTAAATTAAGTTTGAATATAGATTTATTGTATTGCGAATAATATGAACTATTATTCCTGATCATGATTTCGATATATCGATATTTTTTGAAAACTTGCATCTTAAAACCAACTTTTTAAAAATATTGATTTTTTCCAATGAATTGAAATTTGGCCCAGCTCTACTTCTAGCTTTACAGACATAAATAAAAGCTTTCAACAACAATGTATAACTGCATGATTGCTTTCTTCCCGCGTTCCAATTGTTTCTAAGCATGTGTCTCTGTTCCTCTTTGTTGGCACCCTACATAGTAAAAAGTAACTGAAATTGACAGGGTAGTGATTGTCTTTTGACTCCTTCACATTTGACATCCTTTTTTCTTACCATAATTTTAATACTTCTCGGAAAGAACCGACCAGTGCTCAGTAATCTTTCCTAAGTTATTGAATTGGCAAACAGGTAAGAAAATAATACTTAATTCATGAAAATAATACTATAGTCGCTGTATGATTCATATTATTTTTTATATGAAAAATATATCACATTATAAATAAAAAATAAAATAAAATAAAATCCTCTAAATGAGTTACTCACTTCAGAGGTTTCTAAAATGCGTTCCATTGTTCCAAATAAGATAAAATGTGAACTACAAATTATTCAGATGCTGCGCTTTACGTTTTCAAAAATTGATACAAAAAATCATTAATAGATGGCTCTGTAACCCAAATCGCATTTATCTGCATATATTGAAAATGTGAAACATAATTTGCGTTACAGTGCACGTCTATTGCCACTTTTTTCTTTGGATTAAAAAAAGTGGATTCTGCACGAACATTAGTTTCTTCTCTGTTCGCAATGTTTACGTTGCAAGAAAAAGCGCTGCTGGTGAAATTGTTCTACCAGAACCAACAAAATTCCGTTTGCAGCTCTCAAAGAATTTTGAAGAATTTGAAGAGGTTGAATATCTCCAAATGATCTACGTAAGATGATGCAGAAATTTGAGAGCTGGGCAACTTGGTATTTTCCAGGGAGAGGACGAAAAAAATCCCGTCCCGTCTTCCAGCATCGAAAATGTTGGGGCTGCGCTCGTTGAAGCCAGCAGTCAATTGCCGCATAATTGTGTGAGTCTGCCAGTTTCTTCCCGTCTTCTGGATATGCCAAATTGAACTGTACGAAAAATCGTACCATAGATTCTGCCTTTTTATCCATTCAAAATCAAGTCTGTGCACCTGTTGCAAGACGGAGACTTAGAGATCTGTAAAACTTTTGCACTTCAGTTCCTTGTCGAATTGTGGTTGACCCACCTTGACCATGGAACATTCTGTGGAGTGATAAGGCCCACTTTTGCCTCAATGGGCGAGTTAACACCCTTAACTATCGAATTTAGGCAGAGGAAAACTCTCACGTTATCCAGAAACAACCCATGCATCCTGAAAAAGTGACAGTTTGGTGTAGTTTTACTGATAATTTTATCATTGAACCGTATTTCTTTGAAGACATAACTTCGAATGGAATCCAAACCTGTTCTGTCACAAGACAATGGTACCATGATATGTTGAGGGATTTTGTAATTCCAACTCTTCTGCGGCTTGGATGACTTCAAGACATCATTTTCATACAGGATGATGCACCACCTCATATTGATTGCCATGTAAAATGATTGTTAATGCGGAGTTTCACAGAAGCACGAGTTATCAGCCATTATTTCCAAATAGCATGGCTTCCTCTCTCGTCGAACATCAACTCCTACAACTTTTGGTTGTGCGGTTATTTGAAGGACAATATCTACCGTTAAGGGCCATCATCTCTACCAGATCTGAAGAACAACATTTGGCGCCATATTCTCAATATTCCAGCAGACTCACTCATGTCATTTATAGAAAAAAATATAGCTATGAAAATGAAGGACATAATGAGCAATTTTAATTTTACTTTATTCAACAATTATAAGCCATATTAAATGGTTTTATTTTGTTGCAACGGCAACTGACGGTGAAATTTTGTTCTATTTTTATTTAGTAATTGTAAAGCGCATCATCTCAATAAAATGTATCTCAAATTTTATCTCATTTGGATCAATAGAACGCATTTTAGAACCCTCTGAAGTGGACAACTTGTTTCTTTCGAATCCTGCATTTACAGTTTGAATAAACTTTGAGCAATTCCATCGTTAAAGATACTGAAATCGAAGAACGAACGCAATGATATTTGAAAAATAATACTAATACCATAAATATGTAACTTACAGTTTTTCTTCTTTAATATATTGAATTACTAAAAAACTAATAAATTTTTAATGGGAAATGTGCTTAAATGTAACTGTACGCTTTTTAATCTTTAATTAAATCTGGAAAATTTCTCTTACATTACCTCGAAATTAAAATTTCTGGAATTTTCCATTTTCTTTATCAAATCCTGGGAAGTCAAATTTTCAATTGTATTAATATTGCATTTAAAATTATCATCTGTTCTAATAAATAAGAGAAATTCAAGTAAGATTATAAAAATGTAAACGGCAGGTATTCTGAATGTATCTCTTACATCTATGGAACACAAAAAGGAAAAAACTCAATTAACATTTTCTTACAATGTAATGTCAGATGCAGCCATTATTCTACCCACAGACAAATTCTTCGAAGTAATCTAATCTTTCTTTACTTATATCTTGGCTTCTTTAAGGATTGGTAAATTTCATATCGGTTTCTTAATTATGACAGTTTCTTAGAATTGTAGCTGGAAGGAGTAAAAAGAATAAAAAATGTAAAAATTTATAACATTTTTTATAATGATTCGAAGAAATTCAGAGAAAATGACTTTCAAAATCAATTTTAATCTTATAGTGCATGTCTCTAAAATAATTGAATGTAATTAAATAACAATAAATGAAAACGTTAAACGTTTTAACCACTCACACCGAAAAAACTAAAAAAAATTTCACAAGCTTTAGTTTTAAGACATTGCGCGAGATATTTATGCTGTTAAAAGAAATTGCACACTTTTTTTTTACTTCAAAAGTACAGCAGTTGAAGCAAAGTGCATTTAAAATTTTATTATTATTATTATTAAGGAATAACTTAGAGCTGAGTAAATTTTTGTGCAACCAACCAAAACTTAGAGTAATATTTAATTGAATCAATGTGGCGAGAAGAAGTGAATAGCAATTGTGCTATTTAATTCTACATCGTGTAGTTCTGCATATAATTTTAAAAAAACCAGACACCTAATTTGGCTATTAAATTTGACTTATGCCTATACTTAATTTAGTTAAACTAACAAAACGCTGACGTACATAATTGCGTGTCCATATACTTTGCGGCAATTTAATTTTTATTTAAATTAAATATACCATATTAACAATAGATCTACTGAAAAGCCTGCAAAACAGGTATAGCAGGTAATATGCAAATAATGGAGGTGGTCAACCAATGAGCGCAACGCTATGCGGTCAACACTGCGTATATAAGACAACAGGTGTCTGAGAAGACTATTACATCGATTTTTGCTCTTATAATGGCAGGTTATCAAGATGTAAGCAATTTTTAATGGTGACTAATCAACGGCGCACGACAGAGGGAGCACAGCTTTTCCGAAGTAGAGGTGAAATTTGGATTTTCGCTCCCGACCATTTCTAAGGTGTACCACGAATACCAGGTCACCACTAAGGCTTCAAATCTCCGACAGCGGTGCGGTTTGAAAAAGGCTTTGATGGAACGGGATCATCGAAGCTTGAAAAAAATTGTTACACTAGATATACGTTCAACATTTCCTCAAATTACTGCAGATTTGAATGCAGGCCTATCAACAAGTGTCAGTGCGCTATGCAACGTTAACTAATTGATAAGGGCTTTCGCAATCGCAAACCATCTCGTGCATCACTGGTGACTCAGCGACACAAAGCTCTGAAGCTTATCTGGGTTCGACAACTCTGCAATTGAGCTCTTAATGATTGGGAAAAACGTTGTCTGGTCTGAGGAGTCACGTTTCTATGTATATTGGGTAGGTGGCTGTGTACATGTGAGGAGAAAACTTCATGAATCTATGGATTTCTCATGCTTACAAGGAATTGTTCAAGCTGGTGGAGGCGCTGTAATACGTGTACGGTTAACATGAAATGGGACCGTTGATGTGTGTAGATTCGACCATGACAGGTCTGTGGCAGTTTAATATCCTTTCTAACCCTCTACATGAATTCAAGTACCGTGTTCCTTATTAAAGACGTTGACAATTCCAACAAAATAATACTCCATCCCACATGTCTAGTGTAGCTACTGAGTGGCTTGAGGAGCATTCTTCTGAATTTTTTTTCCTTTCATGGCCACATAATTCTCTTTACACGAATATTATTCTCCATATCTGAAATGTTTTGCAATTTGTTGTCCTTAAGAGATCATGGTGTGAATTGTCAACAGAATATCTTCAGAAATTAGTTGAATCCATGGCACACCATTTTGAGGCACTTCTGCATGCTTGTGGGGGCTGTGTACGATATTAGAATGGTGTACCAGTTTTACTAGCACTTCAGTGTATTTTACAAATAATAAATATTTTTTATGTGTCTGTTATTTTTTAATCATTAATTACTTTAAAACTAAAAGATCTTTTCGTGTTTAAAAGAAAACCTTCAGATATGAAAATAATATATGGAGACAGACTTATATTTTTCAGACACGTAGATAATTAATTCCAATGATTGCACTAATTATAAATGGTTACATTTTTATAAAGAATAAATTTTACTTATTCAAAATTGCTGGAGCTTTTAAGGTTAGTAGCGTCATCAGTAGCTTGAAAAGTCGCACGTCTGACTAACCTTGGCCTAAAGACTGATTTTACTTCTCAAGCTGTTTAATGTGAGCTTTGGATCGCCTACTACTTGTGGAACGTAAATATGGAAGCGTTTCACTTGGCATTTCTCAAGTAGAGCAATCTATATCGAACTGCTGAAGCTAAAAATAGATTATAATTAGTGTGTCGTGGATTCTTCAATCCAAAGATAAAGAAGTATCTTGAATCCTTGGAATATGGACTTGAATAGAAAAAGCATCTAAATAAAGTGAGATAAATAAAAAAGGGAGCTTAGTCGTAATATTTTTCCCCTCTTAAGGCTACTTGAAAGCTATTTCAGAATAAACTACAATATTTTGAGCTGTGTTTGAAAGATTAAGAGTTGGGCTGTGGTAGCATATTTAATGTGTACCAAGCTGCACATGTTAGATGCACAAACCTCTGCACCAAGCTATACATAGTGCATATGTTTGATTGAAGGAGATTTCGAACCCACGATTGCCGAACCCTGAAGACAAAACTTTGCTACTAGGCCATGCCGATTAATTGCTCATAAGGAAATGAAAATCTACAAGATAGAATTTAGACCTGAAAAGAAGTAATTATTTCAAAAAATAAGGAAGCGATCTTTTCAAGGTATCAAAATGTTATTCTCAATTTTTTCCGAATACATATTACGGGTTTTGGCAAGACAGTGAGCAAGATAAGTGCTCAGATATTTATTTTCAAAATTCAATTTAAGAGCATTTTGTACATCTTAGTAAAATTAAGAAAATGCTCTTTTTTTACGAATTCTTTTAAAATCAAAAGTGGTCAAAGAGCTGCAATTTTAGAAATATTCAAAATTCATCCATCTAATGATTCACCAATCTAATGCTCTTCACTTTGCGGTAACCATGTTCACTTTCACTTGAATAGAGAAGCAAACATCCTGATGATGGATTTCATTCAAAGCTTGAAACAAATCTGCAAATTATCGAATAAAAACCATAAACCGAATTTCATCCATCTGCTTCAAAACATTTTCGAGTTACCATCTACAGAGACAGGCAAATAAACAGAATTCCTAAAATGTGTGCCTCGGACTGAGGAAAGTCTGAAAAGTAGAAATTCATCAAAATGTCGAAATAAAATAGTTTGATGATTACATTACTTTCCCTTTTCATGAAAGAAAGTAATAAATTTATAAGAAAAATTTGAGTGATTGCCTCATCTGATTTATTAAATTGGTTACTCTAAAAGTTGATTAATAAAACCTAGAGTAAAAGCATTTAAGTGCTTCGTTTCTTAAAGGAGTAAATTAAATAAACCAGTAGACATATTATATATTTTTTTTATTTGACGATTGAAAATGATCACAAGAATTTCGATTTAATATAATCAGTCATCCTTATATTTCAGCCGTCCTTCAACTTTCCATAAGGGCAATTGATAAGAATAAATTTTTGATCAGCATTTATTACAAGAATAAACGAGAGAAAGGTGGTGAAATCAGTAAGAAGGGGGAAGGAAAATCCCAAGTCATACTTACTGAATAGTCAATTTTGTTATACCAAAAAAATCTCTCATTTAAAGTAAATACACACTGTTGCTATAGGGGCGTCTCAAATTGGCTAGAAAAATTGAATGACTCAGAATTCTGGGAAAAAAAGGATTGCAGACAGGATTTCACAATCTCTTTCATAAAGCCATTTAGAAACTATAAAGAAGCATAGTCTGAGATAGTTCGAATTAAATCCTTTTGTACGACTTCTTGATATTGTACTGTTCTTTATTCCGTACAGAAAGTATTTTGATAACTAATATTAAGCTTTTATAATTATATGGTCGCTTTCCAATGTAGATATTCTTTTGGTCAATAGATAAGATTTCCTAAAGATATTTTTTTTATTTCGTTTAAGTATATTAAAATCTAGGTCTGAATTGTATAGGTTTTCATTATTTTTATCCCGTTTGAATTACTTTTCATTACTTTTATCCTCGTTGCGTTAAAGATATTTATACATTTTAAATTATAACATTAATAACTTTTTTCCTGGAGAGTTTTTAATTCAGGAAGTGAATAGAAAGATGGGTGAGCTTAACAAACATTTCCCATTTTTTATTGAATTCTAATGTTGATTAAACGTTAAGTTTAATTGTAAACTTTTTTTTCCTGCAGAATTGACACTGCTACATGTGCAGGATGCGCTAAACTTAAGAGTTTTAAAAATATGTCTTTATCTCATAGAGATAAAAATTAAAGTTTCAATGACTCTAAATCCAGTATTTAAATTAAAAATTACTACTTTAAATTGTAAATACTCTTAATAAAAAATATACACCTTTAAATTTAAAAATATTTTTTCTTTTATTTTAACAAATATTTTAATAAAGGATTTGAAAAAAAATGATTATTTATATACTCTAAAATAATTGAATTAATAGCCTGTAGCCTGTAATGAAATTTAAAAAAAGGGTAAATGAAAAAAATATACAATTAACAGAACTGTTGAAAGTATAAGTAGGACTCCGTTCTTTTTAATTTAAAAAAAGGCACTTGTTAATTATAAAAATTAATGATTGATTTATTGAAAATATTTCCATTTGAAAACTTCAGCATTTTCCCGTTTTTCGGTAGTAAAAGAATTCCACGAAGAAAAAGTTCGTTTAGATGCATATCAGTTATCAAGCCAATATTTAATATCTGAGCAAGAATCAAACCTCTCTTCAAAAGAAGCACTCGGCATGGTTGTAGTCTGAAGGAACAAAATCTAGTGAATATAAAGGATAGATCAACACTTCTTATCAAAATTTTTGTCACTGGTTTGGCAACATGTGCATTGTTGGAAAATAACTTTGTCATGTCTTTCGCAGGATTTTGGACATTTCTCCTTCCATTCTTCATTCAAATTAAAATAGGCGGAGTCATATTTATTAGCCTTATAATTTGATTTTCCCATTTTGTCGATTGCTTATCGATTTTTTTTTATGTGAATTCAATTTTTTGACAATTAGGATCTCATTATGGAATATTTTTTAAAAATTAATATCGATTCTGTACAAATTAAAAATATTGAATCGAAAGTTTTAACCAGCAATTTTTATAATACTCAGGAGAGAAGAATGAAAACTGGTTATTAACATAGCCATCGAGAGCTTATCTGAACGTCAGGGCATAGTATTAGTGAGCTCTCGCCAACAAGTTTGATACTTTAGATTTTTGATGTAATGACCATTCAGTGGAAAGATGTCTTGTTTCTGTTTAATCGGTCATATCACGATGAATTAGCAAAGTCTGACTTTGCCATCTAATGTAATTGAGATAAGCATAATTAAAATGTATAAGTTTTATGTTCTGAGAAAATAAATGTAAAATTGTAATTTAAATCATGCTGGATTACCGAATCATGGGTAAAAGTAGAATACTTACATGTTTTTTCCGATCCTATTCCTCAAGGATTTAACTTGTATTTTTAACATTATTTACTTACGTCATCTCCAACCCTTCTCTCCCACTCAGTGGGTCTGATTGGTACTGAACGGAAATGACACTGAGATTGTAGCACTTTTATTGTTTCTGGAGACACCAAGACGATTAAATGGCTAAAAGTAGTGTCGTCGACCTGAATATTCTGGTAATATTTTGTGCCTGTATTCGTGTTTTAATCAATCCGAGTTTCATTTGTTTCTCTCTTGTTTTTTGGAAACGAAAACAAAAAATAGTTGCCTTTTTTAATGGATAAATCTAAAGAACAGCTTAGTGAGATCGTTGGTGTTCAAATGGCTCATAAGAATAGATAAAAGGCATTAAGAAAACTCTGAAATATTATGAATATCAAAAGGAAGCAATCAGGTATGAGTGTCATGCCTTTTCTTAATATTCTGCAGCTTAGTTGTCAGAAAATATCAATTTTAGGGGATGTAACTTACAATTAATAATTTTTTTAAATCAAGACATAACTGTTTTGCCTTTATCAATTCATTTTAATGCAATTAAACATTTTTAACAATACCAGGTTAGGTGATTAATTTATGAACTACCTCTTTATTTTGAAAAGTTATACATCATGAAAGAAATATAACTTAATGCATGGTATAGGATATTTTGCATAAAAATTATCTTCTCTTTGTGTTGCCTTGTTATCCAACATTGTCCATTCTTGTTGATATCGAGTAGCTCTGACTGTATCTGAAAGACTACTCTTATTAAACACTGATTTTATCGACTACCAACATCAACATAAAATCAATTTCCAGTTTTCTGTAAAATCATCTTTACTTCCGTTATTTATCAGTCATTGTTTGTTACTCTGATTTCTAAACAATATTTATGGGGAATTTCTGAAGGAAAAAAAAGCATTAATTCCTCTCTCTGTATGTTTTCCGAGCAGATGCCCAGGGAACAAACAAAGAATTTGTATCTTTTAAAGATATCAACTACTAACTCCGAGTGTTGACCTCCGTCTCCTGAAATTGATTTGAGGACTGGTTTTCAAGAGTTTGCTCATATCTTGAAACTCGAGAGGATTTGGTCGACCTTTGCTCTGAGTTGGCCTTTGACATGGAGCATCGCGACTTCAGATCATAACTAAACACACCTGGGTCAATAATGCTGCCTCTGATTATTAAAGTCGCTCATGTGATCTGTCTATCTAGACAAGACTGCTGAGACAGATCAGTAAGTACAATACATGATGTTTATTGTAATCAATGCCTTGCATAAAAATTACATGGAATTGCTTGAACTACAATATGTTTGTAATTTTCGGAAATGGAGGTTTCAAGATCCAGGTGCTAAAAAGTTCTGGAACAACTCTACCAGCATATTACGTACAGTAAAATTCAATGAAAGAATGGGAATAAACTCCTTCTAACACATTTTATAAAAGCATTCTATGAAACGAAAATTAATTTATAATTGCAGTCTGAAATAAAAGTATAACTAAAAATGAAGAAACTCTTACAGAGTAAGGTTGTCATGAAATTTTTTTAAAAAGTGATATTAAGTGACGAGAGTAAAGCCTCGTAAAATGTTTAAATATTTGACAGGACTTTTTTTTTCTTTTTTGGCAAATCTTTTTTTTTCTTATTGAATCTGTAACAACGGTCTATAAAAAAGGGCATAAAATGAAAATAGAAAAATAATTATTCCGGAGTTTTACTTTTTATCTACCTATAAAGCTCTTCTCATTGTTCTACAAGTAAATTACCTTAAAATGTTAAAAATGGCTCGCCGAATACAACTCGGTTATGGAAATTACCCAAAATCGAAATATAAAACTCAACATAATTTTTTTTGTTTTATTTCTATAGTCGTGAAATTGATTTTAAATGCATGATTAATGAATTTAAATGTATGATATATTTTGAGTAACAATAGCGCACAAAAGAATGGACCCTGGAAGTCAGTCTTGTAATCATAGAAAAATAAAAAATTCAGGATATGGATTTTATTATTAAAGGCTACTTATGAATAAACAGGTCAAATATCAGTAGGATGAAAAAATATCCTGATCCAAGAACAAAGCAGTTCCACAAGTAAAATATTGGACTTGAATCCCTCCGTTGGAGAAGATATAAAGCCGTGCACCGATCATAAGGCATTGGATTCTTGGTGAACATCGATAGTAGTAATCTTCGGTCGTTTTATATTTTAAATTAGATAATTTTAATTCTACTGAGGCAAAGCCTTAGACGAGTTATTTTGGCGTGCGCTGAGCCTTCAAAAACAAGGTTGAGATGGGACATTTTCTGACCACTTGATTTTAATCAATATTTTGTCTTAAACTTCCATGAAACAAAAGTTATTTTTAAATGTAAATTGAAATATTCCCAGGACATATTGTCTACTTTGTTTCTTCTGGGTTCAAGCATATATTATTAACACAAAGAATAAGTAGTAAACCTCTTTTGCATATATTGCAACTGATTTTAAGCAAGGTTTAATTGTCCCAACACAGTATTCTTTCCTTAAAAAATGCTGCTTTTAAGATATGATTTCGAACAGGAACATGTACTGGAAAGAATTTAAGTCCATTGGAAGTTTCTGCTCTAAGTTAATACTAAAGACCTAATCATTAATCGACCAAACTTTTTTTTTGTTACTGACCACGATACCTTTCCTGCATATCCTTTCAGATGCAAATTAGTAACTTTGTTGCATTGTCTTCGGTAAATTTCATAAAAAATTTGGTGAATATAAAATTTTGCCTTAAGGGAAAACCATGGTGTAAAGCATTTTGTTTTCCATCCTGTAACTTCCTGACTACAAGCTCGTAGGTTGGAAAATTCTAGTTTAAGCGAAAGTTATTTTCTGTCTGTTAAGCTCTCACAATTTATGGAAATTTGTTATCTAATTTGGGATTTCCTTATACTTGCAGAATAATTTTCATAATTTTATTTTTCTGGAAGCCTTCTATTTCGCGCCTTCGGCTTCTGCTTAAAAATAATGCATCTGCTTTGTAAATAATGCATGATATGTAACAAATATATAATTTAGAATATTTTATTACTTATTGTATCGTATTGTAATGTATTGCGCATTTCTTGAATGTAATACACTACTCCATTCGTGCTTTCTAAGAACGGGAGGTGAACTTGTCCCTGTCGACTGTTTAATTGGTTTATACTCTATGGGAAAGTGCCTCGACTCGTCTTGTGGGTAGCGGAATGCATTCTTACTTTAGAATGCATTGATGCTTTGGAATGAACTTGTTTTCAGATTTTCATTAAAAGTAAATAACACCATTAGAAAACAACATGCTATTCGGTCTTGTAATTGGTGGTTATGTAAAATAATTAAATAATTTTGGACCGTATTTATTAAGATGGAAATCCGAATTCTCCGCAAGCTGAATTTTTTCATCCAAAGTCAAAGTTTCTACGTTTTGATTAGACCAGGAATTTTTATATTTTTTCAACTCGCAACATCTCATTAGTTGGAAAAACCTTTTTTGACCTCTATATCAACCTGAAAAAGTTTTCTACGTCCTTATATGTTGAAAATGAAGTATTAATTAATGATTATTCAAAAGAAATAAAATAAGTCATTTTCAACATAGATTTAAAACAACTGATTTTCCTTGCAAACATCAAAGGAAATACACTAAAAGGAAATTTCGCAAGTCTTATTTTGCAAGAGGCCGCTACAGGTTTAACGGTTATACAATCTCCATTAGTCAGTTTTAACCTCTTTAAAAATTTCAAGAACTTTATATTCCAAAATCCTCTTAAATGTTTTGAAGATATATGTCCTCGCTTATTTATTAGAGTTTCATAATCATAAGTAAGCATGATCCCCAACTTTCGAAACAACTTTTACAAAGGGTATATCTTCATCGAGCCCCCCTCTAAATTACAAACGCTTTGATTCTGAAAAATTAATGCCATTTCAAATGAAAGATCATAAGCATTAATATAAGTTTGCATAAGCATAATTGACTATTCTTGCACAATGAGCTGCAAATTAATGTAAAGCACTGAAATTGATATATGGATTAGAAGATTCCAGAGAAATACATGACTGATCGCCTTTATGAAACATCACTTAGAATTTATTTATTCTGAATACCATTAAAGTTAATTACGTGCAAAGGAGTCTTTTTCTTTCAATAAATCAATTCGTTAACATATAGGTGAAAATATGAGCGTCGCTGAATAATAATGTTTGATTGATAATAATACTATTAGAGTTTTCTTTTTTATCCTACGTTAAAAACAAAATTTAGTACATCAAGTGGAAGAGTTCTCCCCTCAGCTTTCTTGTATAGAAATGACTGAATGAAGAGAAAAGAATGGAATATGAAGTATAATAAAGACTATAGAGTATGCATTCTAGAAAAGCGCATGCCCAGATGAATCCAATATTTGAAACAAATCTAAAATTTTGGTGTGAAAACTAGAATAAATTTCGTTGATTTTTTGAGCTATCACATACCGACGAACCTAGATACCAACATGCTATCAGCTATTTGTTTAGTTGGATTTTTTACACAACTACATTTCTGGTAATAAAACCTTAAGCCAAATCTCATCTGTGTAGACAATAGTCACCTAGAGTTATGTTCATATGCTCAAGGGTCGGTGAAATTTTTTCAAATACAAATTTAAAATTTTAATGCAAAAACTTTATAATCAAATTTCCTTAGTCCGTCTCTTTTCTTTTATAAATCATCGTGTTTGCAGTTGGACATAGTCACAAAACTGTTTTTTTTTCCTTCTTTTTATTCCAGCAAAGCCTGAAATTGTTAGATTCAAAATCTGAGATTAATGGGGAATTTATTAGGGAGGGGGAAAGAAGAAAACGACGAATTCTTTATTCTCTTCGTAATTGTAAGCCAAATATGTATTGATAAATACTTTTAAAAAGTTTCTTGTTAAATCCATGTCCAGAGAGAGATTCATTCTTACTAGGGAAACTCAGAAAGCAGGAATAAATGGTGTGAAAAGGCATTCAGAGTTTTATGACTTCACAACAAGGAATTTACCCCGAATTTAACTGAGTTAGTCTTTATTTTGCGCGCGTATCAATTAAAGAGCGCGGGAAGAGATAACACTCACAACTCCGAAATTGAACTGAAGTTGAATTCACGAAAGTAGAAAATAATTTTTTCTACCCGTGGAGAAGCGCTCCCCTTGTGCTTATTCTAGAACGCGCATCCCTTTTACAACCTCAGAGAATTTATTTTTTAAGAAAACACAAAGAAATTTACATTTATGCCACAGAAAAAATTCAAACAATGCATAATATACAAAAGAGTACATACACATAAATATCACATTTAATATTCTCTATTTAAAACCACTTAAAACAGGAAATTATGTAAAGAATTTTAAGAATTCTTGTACATTAAAAATTTAAAAATACGAGACATATACAAGTCTTAAACTGAAATTGTTATTTATTGATAACAAACCAAACTTATATTACTAACTTTGGTTTAAAACTTAATGACGACGACTTTCGAAACAGTCAAATTCAGAAATGCCGGCGGATGCAATGGCTTCAGAATCCCTGATATTTGTTTTCGTAGATAAGAGAGACTTTATAGAAAGTAAAACGGGCAGGTAGTTATATATTAATTGCGCATAGAAACCTGTAGACGCAACTTCCTTTTAAGAATACATCTCTAAGCATTGCTGTTCGCTCTGCTCCTTTTATATAACTATATATAGAAATAGAGAGAGTGAAAGCTAGACGCTATTATAGCTATTCGATATACAGCTATATGTAAAATGCTATCACTGGATAGCTATTTCTTAAATGCTTTTAGAAATCCGAAACGCAGATATTTCGGGGAGTTGAAGATATTGTGTGTTGGCCATGTTTGTTATTAGAATATGTGGAAGCAAGGCATTTATTTTACCGTTGATTATTGAGTAAGCAGAATTAATCCAAAAATTGTATTTGACGAAAAGAGATTATTTAAAGAGTTTCATTTGAAGGCAAAATATTTACATTTTCTATATTACATCCTACATTATTAGATATTAATATATCTATATTCTTGAAATAACATAATAATCCACAGTGAACTAAATCATTGCATCTACATATGATAATAACCAACATTTCAGACGCGCAGCATCTTGAACTTTCTGAGCTTTATATCGGAATGACAAAATAAAATTCGATAACGCTACTGACAACAGAAACTGCTGTAGTGTTATTAGCTGCTACGAAGACTTATGTGAGCACAAAAACTAGTTTTTAGAACTGATGTTAATATTGGTACTCGCCACTCATAGTAATAGTAGTATTGGTACTCATAATAATAGTAGTATTGATACTCATAGTAATAGTAGTATTGATACTCATAGTAATAATAGTAGAGTTGGTACTCATAGTAATAATAGTA